>CM041780.1:257130661-257298440 GCA_023374045.1 Limonium bicolor
ACCACCAAACTGTAAAAAGAAGTTATCTTGAAAACGTGGAGGAACTTGTGAGACCGTCTGTTATGTTCACAAACTTCAATCCTAACTTGTGTGCCCACAATACCGTGACACTAGACCCCGTCGTGGCGGTACCTATAGGGAGACAAGTCCAAACGTTTACGCTATTATAAATATAATGTGAGGGAGGACTTGATTATTCTAATGATAATATGGTAAGCGAAAAATTTCCCAAATCCAAATACCGTCTTTTCATGAACAATTTTTCTAAACAGTACTTAAACAACCAATGCAGCAGTGAGGCAAACAAGTCGCGAAAACCGACAACCTCTACGTGCATGTGCGCTTGCAACTGCAAGCGCAGTTTGAACAATGTACTAATAATTTCGTCTACCCCGCGCACTTGCCACTGCAAGTGCCTGCAAAACAATTCACCTACTGCGGTTACATCGCTATTATCGTTACAATGAATACCGTAAACTGTGTAGACCTATGGTAACGACACCATGGCTACCAATAAATACACCAACAATTGTACACCTCTAATATAAATTACAGCGCTACAATTGTTGCAATAAACCACTATGATACGAGGCCTACAACCTCTGAAGGACCCGACGAGTCCGAATAACGCAATGAAAATGGCACACCAGCCCATTACAATTATAACTACTAAGCAAGACGAATTAAATGACACAGGCTGAGAGCCAAGATAACATAATTTAATTATCAAACCATTAAATGGCTGAATTGAGTGAGTGGGACGGTGAACCTGATTCCCGGGGATCAAGGGAAAACCAACCACAAATTGGGGTGAAAGGTTAGTGCAACACTGGTGCTGATCACACCAGAGTCGTATGACTCCTGAAACTCTTCACAAGTTGCCAAAATTAATTATATTAAGGAAACAAAACTGCAGTATCCTAGTTACAAACAACTAGCAAAGGAAACTTGCGATTAACAGTTACGTGGAATATATATTAAATCATACAAATAAAACTATGAAAAGAATACGATCGTATAACGATCGCTGCCATACAGTTTCCAACTATATCGTATGCGCAGTATTTATATTATTCACTTACAGTTATATCTCATGATTTATTCTCTTATATCTTATGTCACATTTTCATCATCATCTTAATGTAAGATGATTATTCGATTTGATGCATTATATTATGCAACTGATTCTTAATATCTTGTCACATTCCAGGACATATATTTACAATTCCTAAGGTCTATTTTATACTAACCTTAGTTTATAAACTCCATTTCCTCATTAAATGTTATAACCCATACCTTGAATAAAAGCTATATTATTGCCGAAAGGCATATACATTAAAATCCCTTTTTCCATCAACTTCTAATACTTTTCCATTATTACAGTGTCGCCACATATTTAATAAAATGTTATACATATCATACGTTATAACATTCTAATCTTGTAATAAATGTAACTTATAGTTCACTAACTATATGTACGTATACGCCAACCTGTGATGAACACAAGAGAATTGGTAAAACGTATCAGTCCACAGATGGACCAAGAGTGAAGAGAACAATTCTACCGTAATACGGCCATTACCAATACCTTCGCAACAATGAACGTGAATCAACACTAAACGCATGAATAATTACCACCTCTGAGCACTACCTTTACCAAGGAGTGCCATATATTGTTATGTACAATTACAACTAATCAACATCAAGATTAAGTTTATATGTATTGTCAGAATCATACTGATTATCAGACAAGTTCTGGGTAGAAGAAGGGCTACCGCCATGGGCGTCCCGCCATGTAAAGAAAATGATAAGTAGCAATATAGGTTGAAGACATGTCGTTTACTACTGTGACGACGGTCAGTGATTAACGAATGTTCAAATTAAAACAATGGCAAACACTTAACCAAACGCTAAATAGCACGAGTACGCACGTACCTAATGTACAAATAAGAGGCATAAGCACAGGAGACCGGGAACACCGACTCCAATTACCTTTTCAGGTATATTACTAAAATAGCAAGATCAAAGTTAACATAATGAAACAAGGGAGCTACGGTACATACCGTAAGCAATGTGAATAACAATCATGATTTACTAACAGGCGCCAAACCGCGCATTTGAAAAATAAATAACTGCAGTTACAAGTAACTAGCACTAAACAATAAGTAACAACAAAGACATTACTTACTAGCTGAATACCAGGAGTATGTACTGGCATGTAATGCTAATCACTAATAGTGATAAATGTTTAGTCCTAATGGACAAACCTGATCTTATGAGAAATAGCATACGTTTGTGGATGCAGTACCATCAATGACAAGAGTTGGGAAGTGAAGAGCCAAGTTGCTCAAGCAATCATGCAATCTACAATACACCCAATTAAATGGGAGAGGAAACGCATATAAATACCCAAGTATGAGAATGATTAAACCTGGAGGAAAGAATTATGTATATACTCATGGAGATCGAGATAGGAGAACTGACATTGCTATCTCAGCACGAACATTACATTGATCGATTACAGCCATACAGACGAACCAACGTCTAACGTTTAACTGGTTAGCAACCAAGTGCTACCACTAATGTGTTACTAAGGACATGAGTCCAGGGAACAAAAGAATAATGTGCCAACCACTTTACCCCCATACTACTAGAACATTAGAATCTACGACAAGATAACCAACATTGCGGACCAATCAACATCGGACTACAACAAGGACATCCATCGAAAGGGAGATTGACAATAGAATACTTCACAATAGTCGTGTGACGGACGCTACCAGTTTACTAAACGAGACATGGGACGACCGCACTCCGATAGGAGCATGTGGGCCTGACAGACTTATTTATAGGTTAGTCAGGTAAGTAGTAATGTATCAGTATGGTACCCCATGCATGTAGACAAGTAGTGTTAGGAACACAAGAAGTAGTCAACTCCGTACTACGGACAGTGATACAGATTACCTCGAAGATGGACGAGAAGAGCCGCAGTTAACCAACGGGCTAGAGAAACCAAGAACCTACAACACAGAATAGCGGTCGATACACAGTGAAGACAAGAAGACCCTTCGAAGATAACGAGGCAGATGACAGAAACAAGAAACCACAATATGGACGACTAATACGTAGAACCCTCATAAGGATCATGCAAGTCCTTGCAATCCAGAGGAAATCTACCAGATGATGTAAACATAAACGCGTGACTACGCGATGATGAGAGACAAGTTAAATGCTAGCAGAGACCTTAAGAAGGAATAATGGACTTGGAATGTACCACTCACATGATGATTCGCTCATCTTATCTGTCTGACTCTTAGATATTAGCTGCTGAGAGTTTACGCCTCTACACTCTGTAGGACTGAGTGTTTTGGTATTGCACTTGTGCAGTTATTAATCTAGTAGAAATACAGAAAGATGCAATGGATATCAACAAGAGTGTGTATCAAAGAACTACAACAGTATATTACTCTGGAACAAAACACACGGATGACAATCATCATCTACGTGGACATGTAGGCTGGTACGTCTTGGTATTACAAAGACAAGTGCAAAGAGCACCAAGTACTAACAAAAGCCAATGTCATATTATACCTCAAGCTGAATATCAGTGGGAGAAGACACACGAATGTATGCTAGTGATCCAAATAAGAGGATACACAGTAATGGAAAGAGGGAAATCGAGCCTATGTTCATGGGTCTACACCTCATACAGAGCGAGTGGGCCCATTAGAACGAACTTGGAAGAGAACACAAATACGTGCCTCACCTTTAGGGGCTAGAGTTATACCCGTCTCTCTGATATGAGAATAATCTACTCCAAAGGTGAAAACACCACATGAGAGTTAGAGAACTCTATGAGAACCAAGGATCCAGCGCTCCTTGTGGAGCGGCTGTTGAATACTTGTGGGGTACGGGGGCACAACCCTTTTTAAGGGGGGTAGAGCCTCTTGGCTGTGCACATGTTTGCACTAAATTCTGTTATTTCGTATGCGAATTCTGTTATTTCGTATGCGGGGCATACAATAGTTGTGGGTATGCGGGGCATACGATGCTTGTTGTTGGTATGTTTGTGGGTATGCGGGGCATACGATGTTATTTGTTCATTTTGTTGGTGTTGTTTGGTACGCGGGGCGTACGTGGTTGATTTGTTGTGTGAGATGTACATTTGTATGTATGAATTTTATGAAATACTTAATGGCGTGTTTACACCCAGTGTAGTACTTTCTTTATGATACTGTGATATATATATATATGGTAGTACCTTGTAGGTCGATTACTTAGAGTATCGCTTAGATACGAAATGTGGAATGATGATATGGTATCACACCTCGGGGAGGTTGTCAGGATTGGTAGAACTGATAGGAAATGACGGTGCTGATAGATCACCTATATCCATATATGCCTGAATTAACGCCACAATTGAGGGCTATGTGCGATATTAGCACAACACGATATGCGTAAATGAAATATCACATAGATATTCAATATGGGATTATATGGGTAGTTATTAATACACCTAATTAAGTAAAGCGACTTCGGGACGAAGTCTTTTTAAGGGGGGTAGATTGAAATACCCCTACTTAATTAAAAATAGATTGGGCATATAACCAATTAAATTATGGCCTAAATAATAAGGTGTACATCATTATGAGCATGTAACGAACAATTAAATTTTTGTACCAGCATATACATGTCCGAAAATATGACGACGTTACATATTAATACGATAACGTTACAACATTATAACGTTGTACGTATAACAAAAAAACGCGACATGATAATATAGTCGCATAGATACGTATAGCAAAAACGCGACAAAAAAAAATAGTCGTATTCATATACAAGTATAAGTAATAATGTGACATAACAAATAACCGCTTATATATATGTATATACAACTAAAGACGCGACATATTAATATAGTCGCACATACACAAAGAATAAACATAAATAAGGCTGAAACAAAAAAAAAAAGAAAGAGCAAACATGCTCTAGACAGGATTCGAACCCGAGACCTTTCGTACCTATCCCGAAGCCTTAACCGTTGAGCTGTGCTCGGATTCATTAATTTATGCCAATGAACCAAAACTAATACTATGTCAATTAAGGTAATGGGAGTATGACTCTTTACACAATATTAGGTAAGCTAACTACAGCTTCTAGTCTCATCGTCTGTCTAATGTACCCACTTTATCCACTTGCAAGATCTGTACACCTGCAAGTACTACCGAAAGTCACCTACATAAAAATAATGCCATAGCTCAAAAGTTACATTCACTAAAGTTACGATCTCATTACTATACATATTAATCAATCAAACCCACCTTTATACTGGGCATACCACTTCTGCTCGTCTTTATATGCCATACTCCTCCACAATGATTTTTGAACACCTGTTACAAGTCCACCGATCGCTACATATAGGAGACAAGCCTTCATGACATGTACACATGTTATAAAGTAACATCTACCTAATATTAGCTAGTCTAACAATTGCCCCCACCAAAGCGAACTACTTCCGCCTGCCTGTCTAGCCACCACATCTACCTGCAGACTACCGGATATCATACAATATATATATTCATATTACAACAAAATTACAATCAAGCAACTTCCTTTATTCTACTACTACTACCCATGATGTCCGACAACTCCTGCAAAGCTCGGAAGAATATCAAATTCCTCACCTTGACCACACCTACTACCACTCTCAGTCGATTTCTTCTTCTTATCCTCGGTATACTACTCTTCCTCTTCTTCCCACGTAAGACCGAGTCTATCCCATATTGCTCCATGACCGAGAGCATCCTCAAGTTCGATGGTTTCTGCTCCAGCACAGAACCAAAGGCTACAACCAGCTACAGAGACAAACCGTGGAGCGGTAGCTCCAGTGCTCTTCTTGTTGATCCAGAAGCATAACTTCCCGGTTCCTTCCTTGCTGCTCCACGGGACCGAGAACATACTCAGCTTCCTGTTGCTTTCCAGAACCAAGAGAAGTTCCCAACCTCTATCACAACCACTCGAGCCATAGAACCGTGGACAATATTCCCAGTCTTTTTCTCCGCTTGCTGCTCCAGAACCATGAACACTGTTCTACCTTTCCTTGCTGCTACTTGCTATCGGTAAGCACTCCTGACTCAAAAAAATGCCCATCGCTTTGGAGCTGCTCCAGTACTCATGAACAAAAACGGGAGAAGTTTTAAACTCTTCCACTGTCTTTCTTCACGTACAACAGAGGGAGTTTTCCCCCCCGCTTGTTCTCTACTACCTTGATGTGCAAACAGAGAGGTACGTTCCAACTCAACCTTGCTCCATTACGTACAAGACAGAGGAAATACCACTACCTTCCTTCCTTGATCTACCGGTAATATTACCAACTCTACTAAGCTTCTTCTTCTTGCTTGTCTTCACGTCCGACACCAGAGGGAATACCCAGCTGGTCATGAGTTTCCATTTTGTTTCTTCCCGCACATACAGAGGAGTATAGCAGCCTTGCGAAGGAGCAAACCCATGCATATACTCTGCTGAACCAAGCTTCGGTAAGAATATTTTTCTCCATGTATTTTCTTCTTCTACCGGTAACAAACTTTTGGTTCGTAGCTTTAAGCTTTGCTCCTTCACGTATAAAACAGAGGGCAAAACACCCCTGCTATGCAGTAGCGGTATCCATGCAAAGCCTCATCTTCACTCATTCTCGGTGAGGTTTCTTCTCGTGCATTACTCCTTGTTCCACCGCTAGTAAGCTCCCAGTTCCTAGCTAAAAATTTTTGTTTTCTCCATGCATGATCAGGGGGGAAGCATCTTGGTCATACAGTAGCAAAGTCTCAACCAAACTACCATGGTTTAACCAGCTCTCGGTAAGAAGAACCCCCACTCCATTTCTCCTTGTATCACCGAGCACATACTGGTGTAGACACTAACTTAACACTTCCTGTTATTTACAAAAAACAGGCGTGAATGGCCTTGAAAGCCGCTCTAAACCAAGGTAACTTCCGTGAGTCTTGCTAGTTTAAAACAACCCTGCTTAGCTCTGTTAGCTACCTGTTATACACGCTGGGATATGTGGCTGATGTATGTTGCTTCTCCATGTGTGAACCGCCGGTGAACACACCCTGGAAGGTTGGAAAAATTCCTGCACTACCGTGGGAAACAAGTCCACATCTGAAACTTCTGCACATGTTTTAGCCGAGAGCTTGGAGACTGAGTGGAGGAATTAGATGCTGGAAAAACAATGTAAGGATGCCTAACTTCTTTACTATACGGTTTCTATGTATGAGACCAATCAAAAATATAAACCGTAGGATTATACTGTATTTGAGACATGTTGGTCAATTATAATTGTTGGCCGAGGGGTATGATGGGTTAGGCAGTTTAGTTATTAAAATAATAATAATAATAATAAATAATAAAAAAATTAATAATAAATAAAATAAATACCGTATAACATTTTTTGTTAGTTAATTTGATGTGGTAATGACCTACAAGGTCAAGGGAATTAATTATGGGTCAAAAACATGGTTTATAAAAATATTAGAGTATGGGTGATGAGAACCGAGACCAAACATGGTCTTAAACGACTTAACTATATATTATAAGGTTTTATAACATGTTTAGTTGATAACACAAGTCTAGGAGACATATAATGTCATAGGAAATAATTAAATGGTTTTGGGAGACATAAAATAAAAACTATATACCAAGCCGTACAACGATATAGTTTAGTTTGGTTAATATAGTGATTTATATCCTAAGTATACAATTTAGGAATTTTTGGAAGTATATAAAAGACTATATTGATAAAAGTGTATAATATATGGTTTTTGTGACATGTGAAAGTATATGATGTAAATGGGGTCAAAATGTAAATAAGGAAAAATTATGTGCGAAAGGAAAGGGACTTCTAAAACAGAAGGTGGCTGTTTTAATTGAAACATAACAAAACCATGGGTTATTTGAGTAACAAATACCAAGACTATATATTATATAACCTAAGTGTATAACCGGCTATAATATATGTGGCTAGGTGCAAATACAGAAAATATATGGTGTTGGAAAGAGATAAACCAAAACAGCATGATGGCTGTTCGGTAAATATATATATGTTAACCATGTGTTGTAATGAACTAATAGGATAAAAGGATACAATGCATAGTGTGTGTAACATTATATAATTTGTGTTATGATTGTAATTATAAGGAAAATAGAGGGTGAAAATGAGAGTTCAAAACAGACCTAGGGTCTGAGTGCAATTACCGAAAATAATGAAACTATACGATATAATTATCATAATGTTCAAATGATATAATGTAAGGTCAAAATGCCATGTTATAAAATATGTTGTGGGAATTGAAAAGTGAATGAAATATAAATTATATGCCTTCTCGGCAATTATAAAGAATTTTATAAAACTATGAGTTATGTTCTTAATATAAGGTTTTAATGTTATAAGATAGGATGCTCATAACATGGTGTAATAACGTGTGGTTAAGTAGTAATTAATGAAAACTATGGGGAATGAAGAATTAATGATTGTATAACATATATGCCTTGCGGCAAATATAAATATATATGGTTTAAAAACTATACCGTATAATATAAATAAAAAAAAATAAAGTATCATGTTATATGATATAAGATATGAGTGTAACATCGTAACAATATATGTGGTTAAACATAGTTTGTAAAACTATACGCTATTACCGCATGAATATCATGCAAGAAAGGAAATTGTAAGCTATAGAATACAATGACATAGATACTATGGTTAGTATATGATGTTATAATGGTTAAACAAACCTTGCATAAGGAAAGACATGTACATAATATAAGTTTCATATTTCACTAAGAATCAATGTACATATATACATATATGCAAACCGGCACAAATAACATGCATATACACTATGGCTTACAAACCATATAATAATCATAATGAATATTGACCTTTTAGTGTGATTATATACTACAAGTCATAAGGTTCTAAATAAATACAATTTGTTACATAATTGGGAAGTTGTATAATAGAAGGTATATTAAAGAATGGTAATATACTATGTCATCTAAACTAACGTTACATGGAACGCATACAACTATAGGTTATAAAAGATAACCGTGAATGCAACTATAGGTTATAACATATACCTATGCTTGCGTTATGACATTCGGATTAATTATACGAGAACGAACGAATTCTTATTAAGTATAACGCTTATAAATATGACGGGATGTGAAAGTACAATTCCTACGTTTGAAACCGTTAACCACGACGTTTGAATAAAAACCGACGTCTATGTTAAACCAAATACTAATACTTACTGCAAGTAAGGTATTTTTAAACTATACGTTAACTAGTAACAGTTAAAAATCTGGGGCCATCGTACCGGGATTACAGACACTATTCGGAAATACCGAATCATACTGTCATGTGGATTGACATATAGCGTTCTTCGTATTGATAGATCGCCGGTTAGACGTGCGCGCTCGAGAAAGCTTAGTGGTCTACACTGCGCGACCTCGACACGGTGTACGGTATGTAAAGGGATTTGATCCGAGTTGTCCTGAGGAATTCCTCGGGCTCGGATTTGTTTGATAAATAACTTTGTGAATGTATGTATGTGATGTATGTATGTGATGTATGTGTATGATGTGTAGTTATGTTCATTGCATTATTTATTTATGCACGAACGTCCTACGGGACTAATATTACGTCGACTATAGATCGACTTATATAAAACTACATATGCGAAATGTGTGTTGTGACAATTGTTGTCTGACCTAATGCGCTAAGTATTACAAGTATGTATTTATAACCTAAGTAAAATACTTAGGAACGGGACACGACATTGTCGGTCTCTAGAGCTTTGACTCAAACGTGAATGTTACCTAGAATAATTCTAGGCATGCGTAAGACCCAAACGACAGCCAACAAATTAAGTGATGTACTCCATAACAAAAACTGTAACTGACTACCTAACTGACGAAGCTAACAGTGGAGTGTGATTGAATGTGATGATGTACCTTAATCCAGACAGTCACTGGCTGCTGGTCGCGCGTAGAGATCTCTTGGGTTATCCCGTTTCGGGTTTTCCCTAGTTAAATCCTGATCGAGCCTAGATAGATCGTCAGGCGGAGTGTGCTACCGTTGGCACCAGGCCCTTGGCCACCTAAATGGACGCCTCTACAAAGGCAAAGTGAATAGCCCAGAGTCTTCGGATGATCAGGGCAGTGAGCACCTTGTGTTACGGGGACTACAGTCCAAGTGAATATAATTCGGGTTGTCCTAACTGACTCCCAACAGTGCTAACCAAAACTAATAATATGTGAGGGCCCGGGGGGCCGAATGTCGTATTGTGCTAACTAAAATTAATGATATGTGAAGGCCCGGGGGGCCGAGTGATGAACTATGTGATGATGTTAACATACGATGAATGAGTTCTCAATGCCATTGTATTGTATGATGTATGACAGTGATGTGTATATCCATATATGACTGTTTGAATCGGATGAATGATTATATAATCATGCATGTTGTTACAGTAATTATTATATCTGTAAAATGACAAAGCATGAAATCAACCTATATCAAGACGGTTAAAAATGACAAGTGACCAATAGGGTCCAGATCCGGCATACTCAGCGTCTATCGCTGATACTACACTTATTGTGCAGGTTGTTGAACACGTTGAAGCCGAAGTGCGGGATTGGGTAGTTAGGACATTGTTGATTTTGGATTTATCGTTCATACCTCGTTATATATTAAATGATTCCACCGGAAAGGGGTTGTAAGAGTTGGATTATGTTTAGATGCTCACAGTAGTTGTGCTTTTGATACTTAGATAGAAATGTAGGTGGTATCTCGTTGTCACTGCGGATTGTATCCTTATGTTTAATGTTATTAAGATGTTGTACTGTTACATCACTCGCATGGGCGAGTGGTGGAAAGTAACACCCATGTGAGTTCTATTATTGTAATTAATTCCGCTGTGAGACGCCTTATTTCCTGTTCACGTGAGCGATTATTACGTATTTGTTATGAGGGGTGTTACATAGCCAATTTGTAACACCCCTACCATTAAATACAGTGCTTACCGTCCAATCTCCTTACATATCAGATACACGCAGCGGATATACACTTACATACAATGGGTGATACAATGCCGTTAGTCACCCACGTGACTAACAAGGCTACTACTTCCACATACAGCATCGGTCTGATGGACCGGAATCCCGAGTACTACGAATCTACAATACATTCTCCATTTACCAAATACTACTAAAATCTTCATTCGATGTCATACTCCATGTACAATACAATATAATCTACACACCGAGTTTACTAGGATCCTTATACAAGTATAATACCTCTTCCAAGTTCATACATACTCACTAAGAGACTACTTACTACCCATTCCTCACTACTACTTCACTTTCTAAATGCAAGGGTGCGCCGCCGGTCTCTTACCTCGACCACATCCGCTACGGGTACCTGCACACTAAAAACGTTCCCCCGAAGGGGTCAGCTTTCGCTGAGCATGATAACCGCATACCCCGTGTACTAGTGAGGGTACGCCGACCACTTGGTCGTATACATGCGGTTCATTTTCATACAAACATACATGCATACATGCTCTTATACATAATACAATAATACTTACGCAGGGCATACACACATACACTCCATTACATACAAAGGATGCAATACAACCATCAAATACATACTTACCTTTTTGGATTCCACAATACACAATACAATATACAATACATACGCAATTCATAGACAATCCAACAAACTTGTTAGCTCATATTGGTCCACCCGGGTTAATCGGGTGGAGATTACTCTTTTACTCGTTCCACATTACTTACGCATACATACTCATACATACTCACGGATCCATACTTACTTACTCTTAGTCTTACTCATGTTAAGTCGTCGGGACCTCCGGCCCGGGGACTACTCCGTCCTACCACCGGGATTTACTTGGTTCACTAATCCAGGATGCTACCCACTTAAGGGATTTGGGCCGTGGACCAGCTTACGAACCAGGAATCGGATCCAACCTCTTGTGTCTCCTCATCCTCACGCGTGGCCGAAACTATATCGGACTTCTACTCATTCCGGTTTACTCACTTAATTTAGGAGTTAGGTAGTTAGGAATTTAGTAGAAGTCAACACTCAAGCCACATTCACAAATACAATGCCCAATATACGTTCATACGAAATGCAATACAATACATAAGTACAATACAAGATTCATTTACACCATATCATCATCCATACATTTCATGAATTATACAAACTATTGTTCAAGAGAAATATACCAAGAACAATATAACAAACACAAGTAAGTGCAATATAGTCCGATTCATGCATTTATCTTATTGGTGGTCAAGTAAGCACACAAATCGGGGTAACCAGATTAGGATACAGGGCATGAAGAAATCATACCTTTCACCGTTGTACTTGTATCCCAACGTTCCTCCGGTGTTCACAAATCAATTCCTACCATATACGTGCAATTGAATGATTAAATCTAACTATCATTATCTTAACTCAATTGCTCTTAGTATGTTTACTAATTCTTACTTACTAAGTCCTTATGCTTCCTACACTTACACATTACTTACTTATTTTCACTACCTTAAGTTTTATTTTCTTACTTACTATTAGCATGCTTTCATACATGTACTTATATATATATACATGTGGGTATACATATATATATATATATAATAATAATTATTTTAATTTAAATAATAATTTTTTTTTACTGGACCGGACTTGTGACCGACCTTGCAAGTCCGGTCCATTCCAGTAGCTATCAGTGCGGGAAATTTCCTGGCTCGACCGAACTTGCAAGTCCGGTCGCAAGTTCGGTCCATCCCAGTAGCTTGCATTACGGGAATTTTTCTGGCCGACCAAACTTGCAAGTCCGGTCGCAAGTCCGGTCGATTCCAGTAGGTTACAGACGGGAGAATTTTTCTGGTCCGACCGAACTTGCAAGTCCGGTCGCAAGTTCGGTCCATTCCAGAAGCTTTCCCGTCTTTGAAAATCTGAGCTCGACCGAACTTGCAAGTCCGGTCGCAAGTTCGGTCTGGCCCAGTATTTGCATTTTTATTTCTGTTTTCAGTCCCCTCTTTTACCCATTACTTCCCCATTGTTCCTACACTTAATCCCACATGTTTCATTCACTACTTAGGCCCTAAAAGTTGCCTTAGTTCATCTACCAAATCCATTACTAATTCCATCAAACAACTTACACAATTCCCTTACTTCTCTTCCAACACTTATACTAGTTTTTACTCTTCTAATGCTACAGATTTTTGTGTAACTTCTACCACTCAATACTTCATCTACCAATGTCACTCCTAGCATCCCAAATACATTTCCAAGCCATTACATTACCTATACCCAAGTCCAACACTCTTCTTACCAATTCCTACACACTAATTTTCCTAACTTCTCCAAGGCATTTTTACACACTTTGCGACAGATTTTTACACTTCTTGTTTTCATACTACAACTTCCTTTTTATCACTACTAAACATACCTACTAACTCCAATACACACCTTGGTTCTCCCATTCACCAAGTCATCCATAAATGTACATTTCCTACCAAAAATTTGCCATAGCTCACCTACTTTTCCTTACTTCTCCACATACACATTTTCACCAAAATCATTCCTATTCTAGCCACACCCATACAAGGGTCCTACCAGCAATTAAGCAATTATAAATCCATCCCATTACACCAATACTCCATCAAACATCAATACTAGTACTCATACACAACCATTTGGCTCCAAGGCCCACAATTCACATACTAATGCACAAATACTCAAACTTACTCACAATTACTCAAACTTCCAATACTACAATACCAATACAATAGTTTAGGTTCTTTTATTTGTTTACCCATTCCATTACTCTAATGCATAAAAATTAACATTAGTAAAGAGCTCTTACCTTGAGCTTGTAATTCCTTCATTCTTTTTCCAATTCTACTCTTCTTTCTTTCTTGCCCAAATCGGCCATATGGGGAATGGAGTTACCAAACTCCATTCCCACCACCCAAAGCACATAAAACAAGTGCAATTAAACTACTAATCCTTAAATTAGTGCTAATTCATTTAAAAGTGTTAAAAACAATTTCTAGGTTTACCTTTTGAAGCTTTTAAGAGGGGTTTTAGCCCTTGGTTCAAGAAGGTGAATCCACCACCATTGCAAGGTTGATATTATGCTCAAAAAAAGAGAGAGAAAACAAGGTATTACATATGGGTAAAAATCGGTTATGAAGGAGATGGTGGAAACATGAGTTTTTCATGTAGATTTTTACCTTGTTGGAAAGAGGAGACTCCAAGCTCCACAATGGTGTGTTTTCTCTTCAAATGGGAAAACCCATGGAGATGAAACTCATCCTTTTCGAATTTTGAAAAGAGGGAAATGTAGAGGAGAATGGGGAGTTCAAATATGTAATTTATTTTCAATTTGGAGCTTACATGAGGATGGAGCATGAGGAGAAAGAGGAGATGCCATTGTTGTTGTTGAAGAAGCTCCAAAATCGCCCCCCAGCAGAGAGAGGAAGGAGGATCCGGTGGAGAGAGAGAGAGAAAGAGAGGGATGAGTGAGTTGTGAGAGTGAGGTGAGAGGAAGGGAATAAAGTAATCCTTTTACTTTATTGCTTTTTGCTTTTGGCTCCCTTATTTAATTAGCTAGTTACATGTGTGTGTGAGGGAGTTATTTGACTATTAAAATCGGTCCCCCTACAGTTATGCTAGTCGGAGCGTTTTTCGTCTTTTACAGAAACTCGTTATTTTACCTGGTTTAGGTACTATTCACTAACCGGGCCCGTTTTCCAGAATTTCCTCGTTTAATTATTTTTATTAGTTATTAAGCTTCTATAAATGCTTAATAATTATTATTTAATGATTTATTATTTTTACGGGTCCGTTTGACCACTTAAAGTCACGTTTTCGGGTTTAGCTCTATTAGCGTTTTAATTCATTATTTGGATCCGTTTTCTTCGGGAGTTGTTCCCATATATTGTTTAGGCCTTATTGAGCCTTTAGAATCTATATAATACGCTAACCGAGGTCTCATACCTCCTATGGTTATTTAACGCTTATTTAGCGTTTTTCGCCTTTTAAGCGTTTCTTTATTTCTTTGGATTTATTTTTCCTTACAATTATTAATCAGGTACCATTAGGCCCTTAAATACGTATTAGGTTAATTTTAATCCTTGTATTTAAGTTCGGGGTATTTCAATCTACCCCCCTTAAGAAACTTTGTCCTCAAAGTTGTTCGAGGTTATAGGATTACTGTACTTACTCCTTTATACTTGTCTAGTACCAAGGTCATACATCCTTCCTCCTTACAATTCCCAAATCTACTCCTCAAGGTTCCTACATACCATGCCAATGTACGATAGTTACTCCAATCCGCACTACTACCAACTATCCGATTCCTCATTACAAGGTTCATACCTACATACAGTGCAAGGCTATTCCCAAAGCAATGCAACACACATACAATCCCTCAGGCACCAAGGTCGTCTGGACATAGGACTCCTCTATGTCCCGCTGCCTTTGGAATAATACAACATACTACCTTACTATTTTCTTCGATACACACTTCTAGCAGGTTCTCATTCTCCATACTAAGGGAAATTCTCTCACCACTACCAATTAAAATTTTCCTAAAACATACAACTCCAAATTCCAATTTATATTCGTTATTTCTATCCTATGTGATTCTTGTGACCACTTAAGGGGAGCTTCAAGAATCATTCGACCCTGATGTGATCAGCATCAGTGTTGAACTATCTTTCCACCCCAATTTGTGTTCGGTTTCCCTTGATCTGATCAGGATCAAGTTCGACTTCCCACATCAGTTTCAAACAATCAAATAATTCAATTATTTCCATTTTCTATCTTTTTACTCCTTCTAGTCATGATACGAATTCATACATCTCCAAAGGATGGAATCAATCCATCAATCATCCTCACTCTACTTCCCAAATGCTTTACTCCGTGGTTCGATACCTAATTGCTCATTTCATCAACCTTCACTGCTTTCATCCATCACTCTCCAATATTCGAACTAGGGATTACCATCCTTGTAAAATTTTGTTGTCCTCAATTTACTTCCAATCATTTACCTAGGTATACACTACCCCTAGACTTCATTCATCTACTATTCTCATTCATTTCGTACTACTTCTTCCAAGGCTACAATACTTGTGGAACTCCGTCCACTACTCATTACTCTTCTTTACTAATACTCTTACACTGGGTTACAAGATGGGTGTATTCACCCTGTGGTATTTGCATGTCTAATGCTTAGTTACCACAATTCAATATGAATGAATACGTATGTTTATATAACGTAAGTACCACTCATCGAATAAATTCTCATTTGTGTTATGCACATTATAGTTTTATGTGTTTTATTTATAAAACTTTCATTAAGCGGTTTTCGCTCTACCCCCCTTAAAAGGGATTACGCCCACGTAATCTCCCATATGTTAATATTGAACATCTGTTTACTAAGTTCGGGCGTTTTGAAGCGTTTTAGCTTCATTACGGTTCATTATATAATGTACTTTGGTCCAAGGGTCTTAACCATACCAATGGTTCAGTCCTTGTACCAATAATTCCTATATAAGTTTATTTAACTCACAATCGATTCGGTTCTAGCCTATTAGGCTTTAAGGCATTAATAGTCAATCTCGCATACTTACTGGGTGTATTACATTCCTTAGCTAGGGCCCACTAGCTTCTGCTGCGCGACCCTGATAACCTTAGTGCTTAATTCGCTCTTTGGTTATTATAGATGTGTTACTCATCGCCTTTTATCCCTTTTTGTGGGAATAAGGTTTACAAACAAGTGTGGTATTCTTTTACCGCTTTTGAACTCAACGAGTTTAGCTTATAACCAGCTTCCTGGTAATCTATTATACATATTATCCGTACTCTCACGATTGTTCGCTATGTTCTTCCAACTCATTGTTGGGCGAGGCTAAGCCACTATTTAGTCATAGTGCTTCCTCTGTTGTCAATAGCTTCTGGATTGTACCAGTCCTCCTGGTTCAGTACAAGTGTTCTTTACTTGTATGACCTTGCATTGATATGCGTCGGTCCTAGTGACTTTCTTAGTCTTATTTCACCTCTATTCCAATGGAATTTACATCTTGTGATTGCTAGTGTGTTTTACACTCTTCGTGCTTCTTTGGCCTTGGCCGCACGGTTTGTTGCTAAGGTTGCTTAACTGGCTTATGCCATGTTTGTTGGTGAAAAGAAATATTCGCTACGGTTTACATTCTCCATATCCCTAGCCATCCCATTAGATCATTAGCTGCACAAGTGCGATACCAAAACACTCAGTCATACAGAGTGCAGAGGCGTAAACGCTTGACAGTAAGTCACTTATGTGATAGGAAAGAATATTTATGCCTGTCATCTCGTACTTATACTCCGTGTCATTATCTGCTACTTCCTCATATCGGTCGCTTGCTGCGCACCACATTCTTACTCATTATACAACATCGCTCTTACTGTTTATGTTACTGTGATAGTTTCTCTTTACTCATTGTCATTATCATTGGCACCATTCCCTTATGGTATGAATACCCTGGGGTTTCCAATGTTCGTGTGTATGACGGTTGTTGTAGCATACCGCAACATTAATATCCTCTCAATGTGGAGATGTTCTTCCCTTTTAGGTTTCATGTGTAGGTTAGCTTACCTCACATTCTATCATCATTGGTGACACAATTTACCAAGTATCTTGGTTGATAATGGATGAAGTAATTTATCGGGTTACAAGCTCTCTTGGGCGCTGGTCATTCATGGTGTGCAATATGCATTCCCATTGATTGTTTTGCTAATTATTGTCTTCCAGTGCAGAGCATTGGTTATAGGCGATAGCTGTGTAGTTCTACTCGTATGTGCATCACCGGGACATCCCAAGAACTTCAAGGGTTTTCTGGTCCCGTTCTCCATTTGGAGAGTATTCTATCACTGACAAGTGAGGGTTCTTGTTGAGGGGTATGCTTCCACTCATAAGTTTCGTGATGAGGTTTACTATGTTGGTGTTTACACGATGGTTCACCACATGCTTGGGTGCATATGGAGTATACTTACTCCTTTAAGTCGTGGTAGTTTGGATATCTCGTTTCCTTATTCCATCGCCCCTTGGCAATATCTATATGCGTAGGCTCATTGTTATAATAGATGGAAGCCTTTACTAAGGCTCACATCTCCACCACATCGGTGGTCTTTGGTTAACAAGAGGTACCTTCCCCGGGTTCTCGCAGTGTCCAAGTGTGGACTAGGCCACTGTTGGCATTATCATGGTTCTTATGCCTCTGTGCTACCATTGCTACAGTAGACATGAAGGTAATCAAAAGTTTGTCAACTGTATACTAGACTGGTACTCTAGTAACAGTGACACTGAGGTGGCCATTACTCCAAGCCACTCAGGATGTTGGGTTTGAACTGGTGGTCCAGTTGTTGATTTCTTGTTGTATGAGATAATATCTCTTGCGAGTCTTGCTCTCAAATGGTGTGGGTTATGCAACCGTTAAGGTTTACATAACATAGTTTGGTTGATGGCTTTTAAGCCGTATTGCTGCGAGCTATGCTCTCTGCAAGCTGCTCATATCTGTTTCCACTCCTTGTATACCATCACTGGTTGGAGGTGTTGCTGGGCTCCATGGTAAGTCGTGACATCACGCTTCCGTTTATAGGAGACCCTTTTGGCAATCTGGTGTTAGTTCGGCCTCCAGGTAATTTAGGGTATTTCCTGTTAAGTGAAATCCCTTCGGTGTTCTAACCGAATGTTCGTTTTAGCTCCCGTGCTCATATCATTATGCTTGTTCAACTGTTGTTAACGCCGACACCCTTCAAGGATCGCTCCTGGGTGTTGGTAGTTATGCCGTTACATCCGGCTAATGTTTATAATATGTGTTGTCCTCTACACCGTCTTATGGTATCGCATTAAGCTATCTCCTTTCGGGTTATGACGTCTCCCGTCGTTGGGTAGACCGTTTATACTTGCTCCTAGTGCTTGAGACTAGGTTTTGAACATCCTCTTCGATGATGGATTGGCTTCGTGGTAATCTTGTGATTGCTCTTGGGAGTCCTGTCCCATTTGTCGAGCATTGTGGTGTTCACGTTTAGGCAACTGCCTTACCGTGTCCAGGCTGGGTATACCTTCCAGCTATCATGTGGTTGCTTGATGTCATTGAGACATGTCCAATGTCTATACTGATTAGTCCGTGCTCTTTGCACTTTCTAGTTTCTTACTCCTTACCTTCAGATGGATTTTCTGAGTTCCTTTATGCTGAGTTGTCTGAGGTGTCCAGTTGTTCTGGTTTGAACTTACTGATGGTCCGTAGAACGGAGTTGACTACTTCCCGTGTTTCGTACACTACATGTATACATACGTGGGGTACCATGTTGATACGTTACCACTTACCTAACTATATGTCAGGCCCGCAAGCTCCTTCGGAGTGCAGTTGTCCCACATCCCGTAATTGGGTACACTCGTAGTGTTCGTCACACGCCTAGGTGAAGTATTCTATTGTCAACTCCTCTTGTATCAATCTATGATACTCCCGTAATTCTGCTGGTTTGGTTTTAAAATCCAAGGTTTAAAATAAGGTTTGTGGTTTTGAAAGAAAAATCTGGGTTCAAATATGTGGTTCGGTGTTAAAAGAAGTCTCTCATGGCATAGCCACTCTTGAGGTCTTGGCCAAGTCTAGCTTCTCGCTGACTGGTATGTTCTAAATACAGTGGTCGGGTCATTAAGCCCTCCCAAGGTTCCATAGGTCTGGTTTTTAGGATGTGTGATCCTATGGTTGCTTCATTACGGTCACCGTACATTACTATGTACTTGTGTCGTATTAGTGTTCCTTTACATATTCGTGTTGTTACTGCACTTGCCGTGGCAAGTGCGTGGTACTGGTGGTTTTTGAGTAATCCTATACCGATCACGGTATGGTTTCCACTCGCATTTGATAGTCTTGTTGACTCTTCCCTTGATCTTGTTGATCTACAATTGGTATACTCGATCCTTTAGGTAGCTTCTCGGTGGTCTAGCCATGACTGTCATAGATCTGGGTACTTCTCCAATCCTTGGAGATTCCCACTCTATTGGGTTTAGTGTCGTTCCTTGTGGCTCGTTCCCACACATCTGTGGTGGTTACTGAGCCTTCCTTGTTTAGGCACTACTCTCGTAGTCCTATTGAATTGTATCTCATGGTTGTCCTTGTAGCTGTCTGAGCCATATTGGCCAGGTATTGCAGCCTTTGGCATTGTAGTTTGGAGTTAATCGTTTCTGACTATGTTCTTAGCCAGCTAGCATGCCGTTGGTGGTGCTGCTTGGCTATTACTGTTGTCCCGCGGACTTGTGTCTCGGGTTCCATTACTGCTCCTTTTCCATTTCGTTGTGCGGTTAGTGCTTCTTCCTGCTGCTGGTTGATTAGCTAGGTTTCGCGACTGCTAAGCACGTCGCCCCATGCTGTTGTAAGTTGCAGCCTCCTCGTGGTTGGAGTGCTCATTCCACCGCTATTAAGTGCGGGTATTGTTGCTCATCCGGGGTTCATCACCGGGTCTTCCATCTCTTGGAATCTGCCATATGTCAGGTTCTTGTTTACTGTGCGATTGTTTCACAACTGCCAGATCGGGTTTTCCCGAGTATGAGAGGACTTTCCCTCTCTCTGGCGTCCTTTCCCAAGTCATACCGTGGGGTTTGTGGAGGGCGGGTCTGGTATGGTAGGTATCCGGTACTCACCGGGAGTTCCCAACTAGCATATCTCTAATGCTAACACTCAGCCCTTAGCCCTAAGCTTCTAAATCCTAACTCGGTATTTCGTAAACTCGGTATTTCCAGTCATCTCCTTACATATCAGATACACGTAGCGGATATACACTTACATACAATGGGTGATACAATGCCGTTAGTCACCCACGTGACTAACAAGGCTACTACTTCCACATACAGCATCGGTCTGATGGACCGGAATCCCGAGTACTACGAATCTACAATACATTCTCCATTTACCAAATACTACTACAATCTTCATTCGATGCCATACTCCAAGTACAATACAATATAATCTACACACCGAGTTTACTAGGATCCTTATACAAGTATAACACCTCTTCCAAGTTCATACATACTCACTAAGAGACTACTTACTACCCATTCCTCACTACTACTTCACTTTCTAAATGCAAGGGTGCGCCGCCGGTCTCTTACCTCGACCACATCCGCTACGGGTACCTGCACACTAAAAACGTTCCCCCGAAGGGGTCAGCTTTCGCTGAGCATGATAACCGCATACCCCGCGTACTAGTGAGGGTACGCCGACCACTTGGTCGTATACATGCGGTTCATTTTCATACAAACATACATGCATACATGCTCTTATACATAATACAATAATACTTACGCAGGGCATACACACATACACTCCATTACATACAAAGGATGCAATACAACCATCAAATACATACTTACCTTTTTGGATTCCACAATACACAATACAATATACAATACATACGCAATTCATACACAATCCAACAAACTTGTTAGCTGATATTGGTCCACCCGGGTTAATCGGGTGGAGATTACTCTTTTACTCGTTCCACATTACTTACGCATACATACTCATACATACTCACGGATCCATACTTACTTACTCTTACTCTTACTCATGTTAAGTCGTCGGGACCTCCGGCCCGGGGACTACTCCGTCCCACCACCGGGATTTACTTGGTTCACTAATCCAGGATGCTACCCACTTAAGGGATTTGGGCCGTGGACCAGCTTACGAACTAGGAATCGGATCCAACCTCTTGTGTCTCCTCATCCTCACGCGTGGCCGAAACTATATCGGACTTCTACTCATTCCGGTTTACTCACTTAAGTTAGGAGTTAGGTAGTTAGGAATTTAGTAGAAGTCAACACTCAAGCCACATTCACAAATACAATGCCCAATATACGTTCATACGAAATGCAATACAATACATAAGTACAATACAAGATTCATTTACACCATATCATCATCCATACATTTAATGAATTATACAAACTATTGTTCAAGAGAAATATACCAAGAACAATATAACAAACACAAGTAAGTGCAATATAGTCCGATTCATGCATTTATCTTATTGGTGGTCAAGTAAGCACGCAAATCGGGGTAACCAGATTAGGATACAGGGCATGAAGAAATCATACCTTTCACCGTTGTACTAGTATCCCAACGTTCCTCCGGTGTTCACAAATCAATTCCTACCATATACGTGCAATTGAATGATTAAATCTAACTATCATTATCTTAACTCAATTTCTCTTAGTATGTTTACAATTCTTAATTACTAAGTCCTTATGCTTCCTACACTTACACATTACATACTTATTTTCACTACCTTAAGTTTTATTTTCTTACTTACTATTAGCATGCTTTCATACATGTACTTATATATATATACATGTGGGTATACATATATATATATATATATACATAATTATTATTTAATTTAAATAATAATTTTTTTTTACTGGACCGGACTTGCGACCGACCTTGCAAGTCCGGTCCATTCCAGTAGCTATCAGTGCGGGAAATTTCCTGGCTCGACCGAACTTGCAACTCCGGTCGCAAGTTCGGTCCATCCCAGTAGCTTGCATTACGGGAATTTTTCTGGCCGACCGAACTTGCAAGTCCGGTCGCAAGTCCGGTCGATTCCAGTAGGTTACAGACGGGAGAATTTTTCTGGTCCGACCGAACTTGCAAGTCCGGTCGCAAGTTCGGTCCATTCCAGAAGCTTTCCCGTCTTTGAAAATCTGAGCTCGACCGAACTTGCAAGTCCGGTCGCAAGTTCGGTCCGGCCCAGTATTTGCATTTTTATTTCTGTTTCTAGTCCCCTATTTTACCCATTACTTTCCCATTGTTCCTACACTTAATCCCACATGTTTCATTCACTACTTAGGCCCTAAAAGTTGCCTTAGTTCATCTACCAAATCCATTACTAATTCCATCAAACAACTTACACAATTCCCTTACTTCTCTTCCAACACTTATACTAGTTTTTACTCTTCTAATGCTACAGATTTTTGTTGTAACTTCTACCACTCAATACTTCATCTACCAATGTCACTCCAAGCATCCCAAATACATTTCCAAGCCATTACATTACCTATACCCAAGTCTAACACTCTTCTTACCAATTCCTACACACTAATTTTCCTAACTTCTCCAAGGCATTTTTACACACTTTGCGACAGATTTTTACACTTCTTGTTTCTCATACTACAACTTCCTTTTTATCACTACTAAACATACCTACTAACTCCAATACACACCTTGGTTCTCCCATTCACCAAGTCATCCATAAATGTACATTTCCTACCAAAAATTTGCCATAGCTCACCTACTTTTCCTTACTTCTCCACATACACATTTTCACCAAAATCATTCCTATTCTAGCCACACCCATACAAGGGTCCTACCAGCAATTAAGCAATTATAAATCCATCTCATTACACCAATACTCCATCAAACATCAATACTAGTACTCATACACAACCATTTGGCTCCAAGGCCCACAATTCACATACTAATGCAAAAATACTCAAACTTACTCACAATTACTCAACTTCCAATACTACAATACCAATACAATAGTTTAGGTTCTTTTATTTGTTTACCCATTCCATTACTCTAATGCATAAAAATTAACATTAGTAAAGAGCTCTTACCTTGAGCTTGTAATTCCTTCATTCTTTTTCCAATTCTCCTCTTCTTTCTTTCTTGCCCAAATCGGCCATATGGGGAATGGAGTTACCAAACTCCATTCCCACCACCCAAAGCACATAAAACAAGTGCAATTAAACTACTAATCCTTAAATTAGTGCTAATTCATTTAAAGTGTTAAAACACAATTTCTAGGGTTTACCTTTTGAAGCTTTTAAGAGGGGTTTTAGCCCTTGGTTCAAGAAGGTGAATCCACCACCATTGCAAGGTTGATATTATGCTCAAAAAAAGAGAGAGAAATCAAGGTATTACATATGGGTAAAAATCGGTTATGAAAGGAGATGGTGGAAACATGAGTTTTTCATGTAGATTTTTACCTTGTTGGAAAGAGGAGACTCCAAGCTCCACAATGGTGTGTTTTTCTCTTCAAATGGGAAAAACCCATGGAGATGAAACTCATCCTTTTTGAATTTTGAAAAGAGGGAAATGTAGAGGAGAATGAGGGGAGTTCAAATATGTAATTTATTTTCGATTTGGAGCTTACATGAGGATGGAGCATGAGGAGAAAGAGGAGATGCCATTGTTGTTGTTGAAGAAGCTCCAAAAATCGCCCCCCAGCAGAGAGAGGAAGGAGGATCCGGTGGAGAGAGAGAGGAAAGAGAGGGATGAGTGAGTTGTGAGAGTGAGGTGAGAGGGAAGGGAATAAAGTAATCCTTTTACTTTATTGCTTTTTGCTTTTGGCTCCCTTATTTAATTAGCTAGTTACATGTGTGTGTGAGGGAGTTATTTGACTATTAAAATCGGTCCCCCTACAGTTATGCTAGTTGGAGTGTTTTTCGTCTTTTACAGAAAACGCTCGTTATTTTACCCGGTTTAGGTACTATTCACTAACCGGGCCCGTTTTCCGGAATTCCCTCGTTTAATTATTTTTATTAGTTATTAAGCTTCTATAAATGCTTAATAATTATTATTTAATGATTTATTATTTTTACGGGTCCGTTTGACCACTTAAAGTCACGTTTTCGGGTTTCCTCGAAAAACGTGCTCTAAAGCTCTATTAGCGTTTTAATTCATTATTTGGATCCGTTTTCTTCGGGAGTTGTTCCCATATATTGTTTAGGCCTTATTGAGCCTTTAGAATCTATATAATACGCTAACCGAGGTCTCATACCTCCTATGGTTATTTAACGCTTATTTAGCGTTTTTCGCCTTTTAAGCGTTTCTTTATTTCTTTGGATTTATTTTTCCTTACAATTATTAATCAGGTACCATTAGGCCCTTAAATACGTATTAGGTTAATTTTAATCCTTGTATTTAAGTTTGGGGTATTTCACAATTAGAACTCCTCCGCAAAGAACGCGATAAATTAAATCATGAACCTATCACTACAAATGTAGAGAGAATAAGCACAAGAATTTTAATCGCATCTGAAGGCTAAACTCATCAATCAGATAAAGTTTTTCCACAGACTAACAGATTATTTTGACCTATCCATCAATTACCGATCAGTTCTTGACAGATTTCGCAAGGCTGTAAATAAATTAGCAATTTTTATTAATAGCTCATAGAAAATTTATAATCTGAAACAAACCCAATATAAATCCCAAATCAACTGATAATAATTATGTAGGATTAACTATTTACAACTACCATCCCCCAGAGAAAAATCCTTTAGCCTAGCATATTTAGAGAAGAAATAAAAGGAGAGAGAGGTTTAGAAGTCATCTCCAAATTAATCTCAAGATTTGCTAGAAGTCAGGTTGAATGGACTGGTGAAAACGGAGCAGAAAATCTCTTCTTGATGTTCAAGAGGGTTCACGGCGCTGCGCTAGTCTTCCAAATGCCTCGTCTTGAAATCTCAATGTTGAATCCTGAATCGTGAATTGTGGATGAGTCGATGAGTGGATGAGTAGATGAGTGGAGCAGTGGATGAGTGGACCAGTTTCTCTCCAAAGTCTTCCATATTTATAAGTGTAATTGAAGACTCTTTGTTTGCTCCTTGATGACTCATTTTAACTTCCTTCGGTTTCGTGAAGTAAATGGAGGCCCTTCAGTTGATTCAGAATTTAAGTTACTCTTTTCAATTTACTTCCGTCATCGATAAGTTATGGAAAACTCTAGAGTTACTATCTTCAACTAACTCCCTTCATCAATAACCTTTGGAGTTACTTTCTTTTATATTTCCAATCATCCCCCTTCTTCTTCTCAATCCTTTCACGGCAGTCGTAAATATATATATATATAAATATAAAAATATATCGCACCGGACACAACTTTTACAGGGTTCAAATTCTTCATATGAGCTCCGATTTGTTCCCCGTTTGTGGCGTTGGAAAGCTTGTGAGGAGATCTATGCATTTTCAGCATCATTTCCTGCTTTTAAAATATAAATTTTCATCAGTTTTTGCCCACAGTAAGAGTCATGAAAAGCATACGATAAGTGTGAGAAAGTGCATAAAAATGCTACATAAAATAAGAATTTAGCACCTATAAAACATATCAATTTCACACTTATCAGTGTTCAAGGTTCTCGGTTCCTTTAGCCCGTTGGTTTAACTCCGGCTCTTCTCGTCCATTTTCGAGGTAATCTGTATCACTGTCCTTAGTATAGAGTTGACTACTTCTCGTGTTCCTAACACTACTTGTCTACTTGCATGGGGTACCGTACTGATACATCACTACTTACCCGACTAACTCATAAATAAGTCTGCCAGGCCCACATGCTCCTATCGGAGTGCGGTCGTCCCATGTCTCGTTTAGTAAACTGGTAATGTCCGTCACACGGTTATTGTGAAGTATTCTGTTGTCAATCTCCCTTTTGATGGATGTCCTTTTGTTGTTTATTAGTTCCTGTTATCGGTTATCTTGTTATAAGTACTATTGCCCTAGTGGCATCGGTGGTAATTCGTGTCATAAGCCGGTGTTATTCAGCTCGGTGTAAGTAAAATTTGTGCTATATTTAGCAAACTCGGTCCTTCTATTTCGATCTCATTGAGTACAACACATGCTCCTTTTCTCCCTGTTTATCATGATCATAACTCATCCATAGTTCATATTCATTCCCTCATCCGTTTAATTGGATGTATTGCAGATTGCATAATAGCTTGAGCAACTTGGCCCTTCACGTCCCAACCATCCTCACTGACGGTGGTGCATCTACAAAGGGTATGCTTGTCCATAAGGACTAAACATTCATCACTAGTAGTGATTAGCATTAAATGCGGGTATACACTGATGGTATTTGGCTAATAAGCCATGTCTGAAAATTCTCGAACAATTAAACTGGCGTGGTTTACGATTACAGTGGCTGTAGAATTCTTTAGTTGCATAGGTTTCTAATCTTAAGGTTTGTATGAAAAAGTATGAAAATTTGGTATAAAAATAAGAGGTTAAAAAAAAAAGTAGTAGTAGTTGCAGTTGCAGTTGCAGCACTTGCTGTAGCAAGTGCGCAAGGCAGATGGAAATTTCAGTGGCTTGATTCTCATAGCGCTTGCAATAGCAAGTGCGCCATACAGGTGGAAATTTTGGTTCAGTAATTACGGTCTCACCGACTCTGCGTCGTCGAGTATGGCTACATGATAACATAAGCATTAACATTCTGTTCATATATATAATCCGTCAAGGTTCCAAGGTTACTAGCATCGAGTCCACATAACTAGTCTCAAAAGTTATACACAAAAGGGCGAGTGGTCAATGACACACCCCCACATATTTACAACATATCTCTGTCTAACATCCAAGGTAAGTACATAACAAGGTAAGCAAAAGTCTTCCACCAGCGGTCTCATGGAGTTCGGGGTACTCATGCCCTATCTACTCCCTTGCCTTTTTGGGCTCCAGCATCAGTAGATGTCTGGCCATCCTGACCGCCTCGTGGTACTCCAGATCCTCCAGCTGAGGTCTTCTGAGTATTCTTTGGTGGCCTGTAGTTACGGCCCTCAGGGTTCATCCAACACTCGAACTCCCGGTGGCCCTCTTTCTTGCAGTACCGGCACTCAACTTTGCGGCCACTGCAGTCGACCCCAGGATGATCCTTCCCACAACGCTTGCAATAGAAATGGCGCTGGGGCTGTCCGGTGCCTGATGGTAGCATTTAGTTTAAGTTAATAGCTGTAGGTATTGATAAGTGTCCAAATGAGCATGTTTTATAGGTGTATTTCATATATAATATTAGCACTTTTCTTGCTCATTTCTCCACTTCGGTTAGTTTTCCTCTAGTTTATGTTTTATTGTTATCTCACAAATTTATTGCTTAAACATGAGGAAAACCAAGCTGGAAGCAAAGTAGACGAAGAGACGAACGCATAGACGCAAACGGCTCGAAAAACGGAGTCCAAACAAAGAATCTAGAGCCGGTCAAAGTTCGTAGAAGAAAATAAGTCAAAAACTTGTGACCGCATGTGTGTCCGCATGGGGATAGGCGGAAAGGTCAAGGTGACCGCATGTGTGTCCGCATGGGGATAGGCGGACAGGACTATGTTGTCCGCATGGGTTTAGGCGGACAGGACTATGTGTCCGCATGAAGATAGGCGGACAGGACTATGTGTCCGCATGTATTTAGGCGGACAGACACGCGGACGCCTTGTGTCCGCATGAACTTAGGCGGACACAAGGGCGGACGTGACTAAATTCACGCGACAGTTTTCTTCTTCGCCGACTGTCTGCAACTTGCTTCTGCCATATCCATTAATACCAGGCGGCGCCTACCTTAATTCACTCACGCGTTTGTCTCCCGCTCTGTCCCCTGCAATCGATGTGCAATCAATCGGCAATCAATGTTCTTCCACTCCAGATCTGCCTCTTCCCTTCCTCTATATAAACACACGTTCTTTCTGCCTTCAAAAAAAAAACATCCACCACCCAACATCATCGATCCACTACAGACTACCATCACACGTCCATCTCATTTCTCTTCTCCCGTCTTCTCCATTTTATTTACTTTCCATTCCACCATATCCACCTCTAGTCCTACGTATACAAAATAGCAGAACGAATGCAGGAGTGACTACAGATGATTTCTATTACTCTTGTTTCTGTTTATCTATTTAATATGTTAGGCTAGAATATTTATACTCTGGGAATGGTTATTATGTGTTGGTATTAATTATGCAATATGTTTTACTGGTTTATTTAAATACAGTTTGTTGCGTTTTAAAGGTTATCTCGCACCTTTTTAATAAATGTCATGAGTTTATTAAATTGCTTTACTAAATCTATTTCCAATCTGATCGGTGACAAATAGATAGGTTAATTAAGCCGTAAAACTGGAGGAAACTTGTTTTCATCGGATAAGTTAGTACTCAGTTGCAAGAATAAAATTCCTCACACTCCTCTGCCGTTTACACGTATTTTGCTTGAGTTTTCATCGGACCTTGCATTTTCAGGTAAACGAGTTCTTATGAGTTTTCATCGGACCTTAAGATAATAACAGGAATCTTGCCAAATTATTAAAATAAACCGGTAGAGATAGCATAATTAATCAGATTATACAAACCTGAACCTGGAGTTCCATTTAATTCATCTGCACTCAGTTATCTTATCTGCTATTTAACTTCTATAAAAACATGTCAATTAATCCCCCCTTTTGTGACACGCTTAGGTACTTAATAGTTCCCATTAGTCCCACGGTTCGATATCCGGTCTCTTACAATTTACTATACTACTACGACCGGGATTTGTTTGCAGCCAGACTGTTATTTTGAGTTTTAATTTCTTTTCTTTTATTTTAATTACACCAGTTCTAACCACTCACGATATCACGTCTGCATGTATCAAGGCTAAGGTTACAATTTAATTTAAGAGGAAGGTGTTCTCACCCTTAGGACGCGCATATCTCAACGGCTGAGCATCTATAGCTGGGCCGGTCAACCGAGGGACGGGATCTTTCCCCTTCGCTCCCTGGTGACCTTGCTGCCCTTTCTTCTGAAAGAATATCCTGTTTAAGGTTTCAGGTCAGCATTCATAAAGGTGTTTAATATGGTAAGCAATTTAGAATGGGATAAGTCCTTACTTTCCCTTCTTCTGGCTATCGCCTGGAGATGCTCCTCCACCCTCAGACTCTCCCTCAGGGTTCTTTCTCTTCTTGGTCATGAGAGTCTCTTCTCGAGTCTGGAGCATTAGCTCCATCCTCGAGGCAGCGTCATAACACTCCTGGAATCTCATTGGTAAGTTCTCACAAAGTTAAACGGTAATGTAGTAATTTAAGAATTTATGGCTTTCATGTTAATACTTGGATGGTAGTGTAGAGGGTAGCACCCATCGCCATCTGGATGCGAAACAACAATCCCCCCTGGAACTTCTCGACCTTCACGGTCTCTGAGTAATCAACACCGGGGATGAAGTCCAGCAGACCAATGAATCGAGCGTAGTACTCATCCACGGTCAGACCTCCCTGGGATAATGTCTCGAACTCATGGCGCTTCTTCTGCTTGAGATGCGCCGGGTAGTACTTCCCCCTCAGCAACTCGACAAAGGCAGCCCCCGAAAAGTCGGGCGTAGCCAGGTGATGGTCCTTGACCAACCTCCACCAAGTGCTGGCTGCATCCTTCAGATGGAAAGCAGCAATGATGACCTTCTGGTTGGCAGGTACTTGCAAAGCTTCATAGGCCTTCTCATGTTCAACAATGAAACGCTCTAAGGCTACGGGGTCTGGCTCCCCTGAATATGTAGGTGGTCGGGTCTCGGTAACTAACTTCAGCCAGTTCGTTTCCCTGGGCTGTGGCGGGTGGGCTGGTGCTCCTCCAATCTGAGTACCAAGCTGTGCGAGAACGGCAGCAATCGTCTCAGCAACTCCTGGAATCACAGGGTCACCGCCTCCACCTCTACCATTACCACACCCTTTAGTTCCCCCAGACATCTGTAGTACAGAATGTCACATAAATACTCGGTAATTTACCGTACACAACCAATAGATATTGAATTTCCTTAAAGGCTAATATATCACGCAATTTGCGTTACTAAACACAATATCTTTTAAGACGAGTCGTCTCGTACCTCACAAACGTTTCCCGTAACTTCCCAAGTCCTAAGCTCACTGTCTTAACCTATTTTCTCGTCATCAGAGCGGTACTCCGCTCTGATACCACTTTTGTAACACCCCTCTCCTTAAACACGTAATAATCTCTCACGTAGCAATAAATAAACGTCTTACAGCGGAAGAATTAATAACAATAACAATACTCACTCGGGTGTCACCGGCCATTACTCGCCCATGCGAGCAACGAAGCCAAACTATATCCAACAACCAACTAAAACAAACTGCTAACCGCTGTGATAACGAGATAACTCCTATACATCATACTAATTCCATAAACCATAAACGTCGACAAGTGAGCGTCTACCCAATCCCGAATATACATAACCGTACCATAATACAATCCACCATCTATATTGTTATACAAACAAACTCCATGTATGGTAATTAAAGTAAACTCTAACTACCCTGTTCCCGCACTTCGGCTTCGACAATAGTCAACAACCTACACAATGAGTGTAGTATCAGCGATAAACGCTGAGTATGCCGGGCCTGGACCCTATTGGTCACTTAGTCATTTTAACCATCTGATTATTAGATTGGTTTCATGCTTTACCATTTTACAGTTATAATCAAAACTGTAGTAAACGTATATACATAGCTATCCATCCAACATTCATAAACACTTAACCATCCATCCAATCCAAACATTCATTTAATATCACAAACAACAATTGTATATTGAACATATCGAATAATAGTACTGAATAAACGCCGTAGCGAACACCATCCATTGTTAATTTAATTTGGCCTTTAAAGCCCCATCCAAACCATGTTAATTAAATACCAATTGGGCGTCATATTAGGACAACCCGATAACCTCACCATGGACAGTAGTCCTCCTGTACACACAAAGGTGCTCATTTCGCCAGAGGTCCGGAGGCCCCTGACTATTCACTTTGCCTCGTAAGGCGTCCATATAAAGGCCGTAGCCACCTGACCCACGATCCAAATAGGGCTCGTTGGGTATAAACCTGGAGCGGAACCCGATCGGGAACCCCTCAGTGATCACAAATGCGCAACCAGGTAGTTCGTAAACTACGCTGGATTCCTCACCTCAACTCACACCATCTCTCTCTCATAATGTTTAAGATATGCTCTTAGTCTTATGGAGAATATAATTTATTAATTAGCTGCCCAATGGGTCTCACGCATACCTAGAAGTAATCTAGGTTATATTCATGTTCGAGATCCATGCTCTAGAGACCGACAATGTCGTGACTCGTTCCTAAGTGTTTTACTTAGGTTGCCATATACTTAATATTAATACTATGGTATTATATCAAGTAACCGTCTTGTCATCACAATAACGTATATGTATGTTTATATAAGCCGATCTATAGTCGACGTAGTGTTATTCCCGTAGGACGCTCGTGCATAAATAATTAATGCAGCAACGCATAATCACATACACGTATCCAAAACACTTAATACACAAGTGATATCAACCAAATCCGAGCCCAAGGAATTCCTTAGGACAACCCGGATCAAACCCCTTTATATACCGTACACCAAGACCAAGGATGCGCAGTGTAGACCACTAGCTAGGGCTGCCCATGGTAGGTTAACCGCCTTATTCGGTTAACCGAAAGCGGTTAACCAGGTCTTCGGTTTTCTAAAATCCAACTCCATTACCATTCCATTTAGATCGGTTAACCGGAGTCGGTTAACCGTTTAATTCGGTTTTCTAAAATCTGATTCCGTTACCATTCCATTTTGACCGGTTAACCTTAAGTTCGGTTCGGTTTTATCGGTTAACCTTATAGCCGTGTATTTTTTTATTGATGAGAACCATACCATTAGTATTATAGTACAACAATGATCATTCACCTAAATCATGAGTGACAAATCAAACACATGTGACAAAAAATATAATATTGTGCATATTCTCTTAATAGTTAACATTAATTATTATATAAGTTGAACATTAATATTTGAACATTTTGATTGTTTATAATCGGTTAACCATGGTTAACCGAGCGGTTAACCGTTCTGGAAAATTCAATACCGCCACTGAAACCGAAACCGGTCAATTAACACAGTTCGGTTAACCATACCGCAAGAACCGGTACGGTTAACCTGAAAACAGGTACGGTTCACTTCGGTTTCGGTCGGATACTGCGCTCTCGGAATTTTTCGGGCAGCCCTACCACTAGCTCGTCAAGCGCCTTCGTCTGAAGTACGATCTAGACTGTAATAAAACTATAAGTCAGTCACCATGACTAACTAAATCCGGTATTTCCGAATAACAAGTAACCCCGACAGTTCATCCCCGGATTTCAACAATTAATTGTTACGGGTTTCTCTAAACCGGTCGGCTTTGTTACTAAAACTCGTAGGTCGTATTATTTCGACTGTTAAGTTTAATTCATAATATTTCTTTAACCTTGTTCATTATTGAACTTAGGTATATAACCTAGAGTTGCATGAATGCATGCATGATTTATTATATAGTATTATTTTTCCCACCATCCATTATAATACCTTGTATTATATAATCCATTATCCTTAGTAAACTATATTTGCATTCAAAAACTTATAACTTATAGTTTGCAACTATTTTCCATGTCATAACCTCCACCATTATATTATATGGTTTCCAACCATATTATATATATATTCATCCTTATACACATTAATCTCGCATATTTATATTTACCATATAGGTAAGTTTCATGAGTTACAAAACTCTTATATTATATGTTAAATTTTATCATCTTATATTAGATGATTATTCCCATTAGTTGTATTATATTATACAACTTACATTAAGATTATTATCCAAATATTATGTAACATTTTATGTTGTATAATTACAACTCCTAAGGTTTAATCAATAGATACCTTAGTTTATAAATCTTATTTATTTATAGTTTGTCACATTATTTATTGTGTATATCCTTACTTATTAATTCCATTTAAAACATATAATTGTTATAACATTTATAACATTGTAGACCATAGTCTGTAATCCATATTTCTAACCTTAATAATTCGGTACAGCCCTTATCTTTATTTTAATTTCATTTTGACCACATAACATTTTGTAATGTTATACCATATACTAATATCATATAATATGATATTTTCATTTCCTTTAATTTATAACCTATAGTTTTTATACAAAACTATATTATATTGCCGCATAGGCACATACATTTATACCTTATTCTTTTCCATAATCCATAGTTTCCTTTATTTACAAAGTCACCCCATAATTTATACCATGTTATATATACCATATAATATAACATTTTAAACCTTAATAATAATATAACCTATGGTTATATAATATTTTAAATTACGAACAGACCCATAATCTGTTCTATATTATTTTCCTAACCCACCAAGTTCCTATAATTGCCATTTGGCCCAACTTATAACATATAGTTTTATAATATCATTAAAACTATATATTATACATATATCTTATTAAATAATCCTATATTATTCTAAAAATCACCAAATTTCACCAAAGGGTTATAATTACCCTTACTAACCATATACTTTCGGTATTTTACATTTCCACCCCATCTTTTATTCCAAAGTGTCATAATGACATAATAACTATATATTATACATATATAGTTTATTCTAATTCCAAAATCAACCTAATAAATTCCCAAAAATTCCTAATAACCCATGGGTGTTTATAATACCATTTTACACCCTTTATTTTCGGTAATAACATATTTACCACATATGTTATAAAACTGTTACAATTAAATACTTATCTTATTATAAAACCTTAAATAAGTTATTTAACTTATCTAATTTGGTCAAAACCTACCATATGGTCAAGGTTGACCTCTTTAATATTGCGTTGACCATTAATCTCCATATATTACGGTTTGTACCCATATTTTTCAGAAATTACCATTTAACCCCAAAACTTTATAAAATCTTATAATTTTTATTTAAACTCCTTTAAACCTCTAATTTTCGGCAATATTATTATATAGCCCCCAAATTTAATTTAATTATGGTTTAGACCCCAATTCATTGCGGTAATATATTTTAATTACCTAAACTTAATTAAAACCTTATAAATACCTAAATAAAATGGCCTAAAGTACATGGCCTTATTACAAACATTAGCTTATAAAATAAATTACACATAAATGCTCAAAAATGCTTTAAACTCTCGGCCTTACCACATAGTTTTCCATATTTCCCAATTTTCCACATAATGTCTTCAATTTGACAATTATGTTAATTAATTAGTTATAAAATTTACTAAACCATTCGTTAATCACCTAAGGTCAAAGTAAGACCTATAAACCTTGTTCACTCACGGCATATATTATACACATATGTATAAGCACATATTAATATACCAAGTGAAGGTTTAAGTGATTTATACCTTATTTTTGCCAAGTTTAGGCCTTGTTTGGCCACGGCTGTTTGGAGATAAGTTTTCCACAGCATTATTTACATGTTTTCAAACAACAATTAAGGCATGATTAGTCTCCAAACAAGAGCTAATCATTATAAGTGTTTAATGTATATTTTCAAGGTAAAATTTACCTTAGAATACCAAGGCAAGCAAGGGTTGTCTTCAGCCTATTTTTACAGAAGGTAAAGGGCATCAAAAGAGCTACTAAACCAAGCTTTAAAACTGGTATAACTCAGATTAGAAGATGGCTAATGATTAAAATGCCAAAAATGGTGTTTTTGGTTTGGATTTGGCTATACCTTGAAGCTCTTGATATACCAATGAATAAGTATGTTAAGAAGAAGATTATAAGCCTAGGAAACACAGTTTCACAACCGGAATTGAAGAGAATCAAAAGATAAGTGCTTAAAGCACATTGTTATACCTTAAGAACAAGATTAGAATTCTCCACCTCCTTCCCTTGTTACAGCCGAGAATCACCCTTCTTTTAACCTCCAAAACAACCTAGAACCATGGATGGAAATGGTTGTTGCTTAGCTCCATGAAAAGAGGAAAGAAATGTGAAGAGAATGAACATAAAATGGCTTAATAAGCTTACCTATGTCTATTGTTGTTCTCTTCTGAAATTGGAGTGTTCCCACGGTTTGGAGAAGCAAAAGAGAGGGTGAATGAGCTTGGTGTCGGCTGGGAAGCAAGGCAAATGAGAAAAGAAAGCTAGTTTTGCTTTTATGTTAATTAATGTTACTTTATGTAATAGTAAATGATGATTCATTAGATTGGCTAGATATTTAGGTTGATAATGGGTAAGGATGACAGCTAATATGGGGCGGAAATGCTTGGTTTGGTCAATGGATGACATTTGACCATGGTTAAGACTAAGTAATTAAATGTTATTTTTGGGTACTATTCATCCAAAATCACCCATTTTGATTTTAATTTTAAACTTTGATTTGGACTTTATAATATAGTCTATCATGTCACATTAATGTTATAAAGAATGTAATCTAGTCTTTAAAGTGACAAAAAGTCATTATCTTAGAGCTCATACACAAAAACGTGCTTTAAGGTGTTTTAGCGCACATTTTGTGTCACAAGGTGTCTCCGAGCTTAGTTTTCTTTGAGAACAGTTTTGTTGTGTTCCTTACATGATAAATGATCTTAGGAATCCAATTTTATATAAAATAGAGGTCATAAGACCTTTAAGGTTTCCTTAGGGCACATTTTTGCCCTACTTGACCTTGAAGCATGTAAATGCTTGTTCTTAGTATTGGAGTGTTGTCCAATGCTTTTAGTATGTTTAGTTATGTGTTAATATGCTTAGGACAAAGTTTTAGGTCCTAAGAAGTTTATTTGGGTATGTATTTACCCTAAACAGTCAAAGGGTGCAATATCTTGCTTTGTGTTGACCACCGTTGTTCTCAATTGACTTTTAAGGCATTTTTAGGCCTTAATTAATGTGATTAGATGTTTAATCCATGTTTAATTAGTTTGGGGTATTTCATAAGTTATTTAATTGGTGAACTAAGACCAAAACACCCCTTATTACTTAATGGGGGCCGGTTTTTGCAAGGGATGAGCCATCCCCCTTGTTAGTTTAATAAGAAAGAAAAATTGATAAAGCAAGTTACTATTTGCTTTAACTTATAAATATCTAAAACTAGCTACTTTCCTTCTCATTCTCTTCATTCTCTTGTAATTCCCACCGTCTCCAACCCTTCTTCTTCCTCTCTCCATCGGTTTGCAATAGCTCACACACCATTCTCCATCTTTGAACTCATGTAATTCCTATCTCCATATACCAAATCAAAATCCAAGACCACCATTCTTCTAGTCTCATCAAGCTCTTCAACTTCATCCTTTCAAAACTCCAAAACAACCATTTCGGTGCCAAGGAGAACTTCCATGGAAGGAGCTTGAGCTCATATTTTTACATCTCATTGTTCACCTTTGCTTCAAGGTAAGGAAAAACCAAAGAAAACTTCATTTCCTTCATTTTTGGCGTTGACCGAAAATGCACCTTGTAATGGTGTCTTTTCTTGTCTTGGTTTAGCTTCATTCTCATCTTCAAAGGGCTTGGTGGAGTCTTCTCTTGCCACTTATTCAAACTCTCTTCCACTTCCAAGGTAAAACAATCACCTTAATGTTTTAAGAGGTTATATAACCTAGGGTTTAATAATGAGTAAGCTTGGGGCTTGAATGCTCATTACCTTACTTGTGTGTTGATTAGAAGTTGACAAGCAATCAAGGTCCTTGCCGATTTTAATCAAGGAAACAAGAAAGAAGTTTGAGAGGAAAAGAGGTAAATGTGCTAACCTAATGTAGTTTGATGCATTAGGAAAAATGAGCTTAAGTTGTTCATTAAAACTACTTAAGGAGCTAATGGTAAATGAGTTAGTAAAATGATCTCAAGGAGTTTATTAAGGGCATATGTATTGTTGGGTGTATTTGCAGGTCAAAGGCAAATATAATTCGGGAAATTCAGTGTTTATGGTTTATGTTATTTATGGGCCTAAGAGCCATGTTATTTAAGGGCCTAAGTGCCAAATAATTTAAATTATGCACTATATTGTGATGTATTGTTAAATGGGTGAAGTGTTGTGTATAAGAACGTCTTTGATGGATTTAAGTGTTGTTGGATGCTTAATAGTGAAAACTATGTGTTTTGGTGTAACAAGATGTTAGTAGAACCCATGTCAAAATTAGGTAATGTATAAGAAATTGTAAGTGTTTAAATAAGCTTTGGTGAACTAAGAGGTGTTAGAAATGAATAAGTATTTTACTAGAGAAAGAACCCTGTATTAAGGTGTTCTAGAATGAAAAAAGGACTTAGGCATTATCTTGGAGGATTTAGAATGCAAATGAGTGTTTAAGGATACTTCAAGATCATGGTGAGATTGTGTTTAGGATTTATACAAGTTTTGGTAACAATGAGGAAGTAAGGTGTTGTAAGGAAGATGTGTGAACTTGTGGAGAAAATTCTAGGAATGACATAAAGTGTTTTGGTGGGCTAAATAATGTGTGGGAACATGTTATAACTATGGGGAGATCATGTCAAAATTTGTGTATGGTTTAAGTGCATTTCTATGTGGAAATTGCCTCTGTTAAATGAGTTTTTCGGCACGTCCGAACTTCCGTCCGAACTTGGATGTTCGGACATGCCCTGTTGCGTTTAAATTTTCTGAGTTTTAGGCCATGTCCGAACTTCCGTCCGATCTTTGACGTTCGGACGGGGTGCGAGGATGAGTCTGACTTACAAGTCTCGAATGGTGTCCGAACTTGTAAGTCCAGACAGAAGTTCGGACACACCCATCTCTTTTCTCTGATTTTGCTTTGACTTGTGTCCGAACTTTGAAGCTCGGACACATGTTCGGACACTTGAAATTTTTCCTCTGATTTTGCTTCGACCTGTGTCCGAACTTTGAAGCTCGGACACATGTTCAGACATTCGTCTGGTTTCACCTTTTGAGTCTCGACTTGTGTCCGAACGTAGATGTCCGGACACAAGTTCGGACATGGTACTCTTTTGACCATAAACTTAGTTTAAGGTTAGAAAACGATGTCTAATGATGGTGATTAGTTAGTAATGATGATATAAGGTGGTTTAAGACATGTTAGGTGGGTTATAATGACAATTAAATGGGTGAAAAGTTATAACGAGGTGTGAAAACAAACAAATTAGAAATGTGAAGTGAAAGTTAACAAAGGTCTAGTACATTAATTAACCAACATTACCAAATGTGTATAGGATTCTCCAACGGTGGAAAACATTCACAGTAGGGACCAAGGTATGGTTTTCTTGCAGTCTGTTGCCTACCGGTTTACACCGGCTTGTGTGTTGTTTGCTTTTCTGTGTGTTTAAGACCTTGTAAGACTTAAGTCATGTAATGAGTTTACAGTTGTTAATATTATTGTGTTGTTAAGATATATCTCATTTCCCTTGTGTGTGTCTAACAAGACTTAACCACTTGTTGTGAATTGTTTATTAAGTTTCAGTGTTGAACTTCTTACAAGTGCTTACTGGGGAGTGAGGAGTCCGGTAGTTCCGGCCACGCGTGTGAGTATGGGAGTCGATGTCATAACCGGTTCGATTCTCTTTCTATGTTATGGTTATTTCCATTTTGGTTTTCAACCTTCCCTTTAGCTTATCCAAGGCTATTTTACTGACTCACGTCGGGCACGGGGCATACTATGTTTGTTCGTGTGCTTGGATCACTATATCCGACGCACCTTGGGATTAAGTTATCCGTTCAATCTAACAGGACGGTAACGAGTTATGTAACGAGCTTAGCATGAGTTTGGCAACATTCTCTAGGCTCTCCATGTGATCTAATTATGTTAGTTCGGTTCTTAAAGAGAACCGTTCTTGTTATGTTGTGTGTGTTGTTGTGCTATGTAATATCCCTTGCTATGCTATATATATGTTGTTTTGTTTAAAAATCAATGCCATGTCATCATGACAAATAGTTGCGCGTATCCCGGTAGCCGATGGGCTGCGCGTTAACCATACCAGCAAAGGGTTGCTGACCCCATTTGGGGGATCTGTTTATTTGCAGGATGAGGATCGAAGAAGCGGAGTGGCTTTAGATCATAGTTTATGAAATACTTTTGGTTAATTTTTGGATGTTGAGCCTGGGATGCGCCTGTGCTCCCGTGGCGTTATATTTTGGTACCGTTAGTATTACAGTGCCGGTTGTTGACAATTTACAGTGGCAGTCTATGGTGTACAGTTTACAATGATGGATGTAGTTAAATACTCGGTAATGTGATTATGTATTTATGGTTGTTAGTTCTATGCTCGGGAGTCTTATCATCAGACCGATACAACTTATATTTATTCTGCCTTGTTAACCACGTGGGTGGTTGACGGTGTTGTAGCACCAAATCATTTAGTTATTGTTTAGTTGTTTAATCTGCTGCGATTTCAATTATTGTTAAGTGCGTAGTAGGGGTGTTACAAAAAGTGGTATCAGAGCAAGGTATCACTCTGATGACTAGAATACCGAGCTTAGGATTATACCGAGTTAGGAAACCTAGCTACAGTTATAAAGTGAACAGTTATGGATAGGCTAACCACTAACTAAGTGTGGAAATACCTTATAACCGGGAAGACGTTACAACCGTTGGAACCGATAAGTGTCCACGCATAATGCTAATGAATGTTCGTGTGAATTAAGATGTCAGGTAGACCACGTGGTAGGGGCCGCGGGAGCGGCATTGGTGATACCGGGAACCAGGGAGAAAAATACTACGGCACAAGTCATGGCCGACGCTGTTGCAGCCGCCGTAGCCCAGATGGTCCCGCAGTTAGTAGCTGCGATGCAGCAGGGGCAACAGCCCGAAGTTCAGCCACCACCACCACCGCCACGTGAGACCAACTGGGTCAAGGCGTTGGCTGATCTGAGACCACCGTCGTTTAGTGGGGAGACCGATCCTCGTAAGCTGGAGGCGTACATCTCCGAGATGGAGACCGCCTTCGAAACCTTGGATGTGCCTGCTGGTGCCAAGGTTCGACTTGCCGCTTACTACTTAAAGGGTTCGGCACAGAGTTGATGGAAGCTGGTACAGGGGGCAGAGTTACTAACCCAACCTTTCAGTGGAGGGAGTACACGGCTCTGCTGCGAGCCAAGTATTACCCGATACACGTGCAAGAGGCCAAGCGCCTTGAATTGGATAATCTGAGACAAGGGGATAAGATGACGGTAGATGAGTACTACTCCACCTTCATCGGACTTATCCACCTGCTACCAGATCTGGGTTACTAAGACCAGATACTGGTGAACCATTTCTACAACGGACTTAGCTACCGCCTACGCTATGGTATAGGGCCAACCGGATATACTACTTTGCAGGTAATGGGACTACAGTGTGATGTGAATAAGTATGTACAATGTGTTAATGTAATTGTGAGTTTGTTTTGCGGGGCATAACTAACACCCTAAATAATAGGAGTGCTATCATGCCGCTGCTATAGTAGAGATCATCGTCCGTCTGAGGGACGAGGAGAATGCGCTCAAGCGCAAGGCCACGAGCGAGGGTTAAAGCGCGCAAGGGTACGGGGGATGGAAGAAGAAAAAGCCATACCCCCAGTCCCAGAAAGGACAGCAACAGGGTGGCAAGGGCCACACCCAGACCACCACTGCTGAGGAGCCGTTGCAGCTCACCTATGCATATGCGGCTAAGCCCCTGCGCTCTCAACCATTCAAGGCTAGCGCGGGATCTGGATCCGATCGCCACTACTACTGCAAGTGGTGTAACGGAGACCACCCCGACAAGGACTGCAAGGGCAATGATGTGTAGTGCCGATTTTGCAAGAAGGTGGGGCATCGTGACTACGAGTGCTTCCAGAACCCGAATGGCAGAAACTACAGGCCTAAGGGGCAGTGGAAGATTAAAGCCGCCGCGACCACCGATGGCCCGAAGACGGCTAACCAGCCACCCACAGATTAGAGGTACACTGATTCCCAGAAGGGGAATGGGTCGGGATCTGGCAAGGCCGCCGTGAATGTGGTGGACCGGTCTGAGGCACCAAGACCCTCTTCTAGACCAGGTACCGCCTAAACCGTTTATTGAAATAAGTGATTGCATACCACATTTCATGCATGTGTGTTAGTGAGTCTAAATGTACAGCCATGTAAGTAAAGAGTTAAAGTATAATGTGAAAGTCACTTAAATTAGGTAATTTGAAAACTTAGGAACCTTCAAAATTTGCTATCCAATCCCACCCGCACCAAACCCTGAAGGAACCACCATCAGCATCATCGACTTTCCAATGGAGCAATGTCAGTTCATCCAACCAGGTATGATACTCTTAAATGGATACCTGACGCCAGAAGCACAAATCCACATTATCCGACGATGCGACGAATTGGGAGCAGCACCTGGAGGTTTCTACACACCCGAATAGCCGAGCGGATCGAAGATGAAGTTGAAGATGATGTGCATGGGTAACGACTGGAATCCTTACACCAAGAAATATCAAGACGTGCGAGCTGAAGACGGGGAAAATGTACCGATGATACCTGAGGAGTTCCTTGCGGTCGTTAACCACGCCGTGGGAATTGCTCAGCAAGTTGAATCAGATTCAATACCAAGTGTTAAAGTAGATCTATGTATTGTGAACTCCTACCAGAAAGGTGGACGGTTAGGTTTACACCAAGATAAGGACAAAACACCCGAGTCTCTGAGTAAGGGAGTACCCGTGGTGTCTTGGTCCATTGGTGATACCGCAGTGTTTGTGTATGGCGAGCAGAAGCGTGCTGATCTCGCAAAGAAGTTAGTGTTGAAATCAGGAGATGTGTTAATCATAGGTGGGCAGTCAAGGATGCTATATCATGGTATCAAGAAGATCAAACTGAATACCGCACCTTCGACAGTGATCAATGCCACACACATGAAACCCGGACGTTTGAATTTAACCTTCAGGCAGTTTTAAAGCCTTGTGTAATCATGTAATGTGTTAAGCCAGTTGTATGTTAAGGATGCTATATTTAGCTATGTCTACAATGTAAACCAACTTATGGTGTAAAGAGTATGATTAATGAATGAAGAGATGTTGTTGTGGAGTATGTCAATCGTGTTATTACCGTGTACTTATAAGTTTGCCAATAAATTAGGCTGTGCACTCGGAACGGGAGGTATGCTGAGTGTCTGCAATGAGGTAGAAGCCGGCAAGAGCAGAACAATCCTCACCGGTACCTTTCCAGTCAATGGCGTGGACGCTTCGATCTTGTTCGACTCCGGAGCCTCACATACATTTATTTCGCTATCTTTTGCGAAGAGGCTGGGGTTAGACGGTGAAGAGATGTCTGACTTCCTAGTCACTCTCCCGTCGAAAGAGCGGATCAAGTGTACCCACTACCACCGAGATGTTGTTGTACGAATTGGAGATGAGGAGTTTCCGATCGACTTGATAGAGTTCGAGGAACTTGGTTTTGATGTGATTGTCGGGATGAACTGGTTGGAGCGGTACAAGGGCAGAATCCTGTGTGCCGAGCACCGTCTGCTTCTTCGGAGTCCGTCTGGGGTTACTATATCATACCGCCAGAGGCCCAGGGAGCCTTCGACTCAGATCATCACCGCCATGGCCATGTATCGTGAACTACGACGAGGGAATGATGTATACCTCTGCTATGTCCAGGACATAGAGAGAGACCCAGAGTTTAGCCCAGATGTGCCGGTAGTGTCGGAGTTTCCTGATGTATTTCCTAAGGAACTGCCGGGCATGCCGCCAGCACGGGAAGTTGAGTTTGAGATTGATTTGGTTCCGGGCACCGGACCAATTGCGAGGGTGCCCTATCGTATGGCTCCAGCAGAGATGACAGAGCTCTAGGAGCAGCTGAGAGACCTACTCCACAAGGGATTTATCCGCCCTAGCGTTTCACCATGGGGAGCGCCGGTCCTCTTCGTGAAGAAGAAGGACGGTAGCCTCCGCCTTTGCATCGACTATCGAGAGCTGAATGCAGTACGGTGAAGAACTGTTATCCTTTACCACACATCGACGACTTATTTGATCAGTTGAAAGGAGCATCAGTATTCTCCAAGATAGACTTACGATCCGGTTACCATCAGATTGCTATCCGGGAAAGTGACATTGAGAAGACCGCATTCAGAACCAGATACGACCATTATGAGTTTACGGTTATGCCGTTTGGTTTATCCAATGCACCAGCCAAGTTCATGGACTTAATGAACCGCTTGTTCCAAGATCAGTTGGACAAGTCAGTGGTAGTCTTCATCGACGATATACTTGTGTACTCAAAATCAAAGGGTGAGCATGAAAGCCACCTGGGAAGTGTGTTGCAAACATTGAGAGAGAATCAGTTGTATGCCAAATTTTCTAAGTGTGAGTTTTGGTTGAACCAAGTCTCACTTCTTGGTCATGTGATTTCTGAGGCCGGGATTGCTGTTGATCCGGCAAAGATAGATGCAGTGCGCACCTGGCCTAGGCCGAAGACAGTTACCGATATCCGGAGCTTCCTCGGTCTGGCAGGTTATTATAGGAAGTTTATGAAGGACTTCTCTAGTGTCTCGAAGCCGATGACTTCCTTGATGAAGAAGGATGCTCCATTCGAGTGGACAGTCGACTGCGAGAGTTCTTTCCAGAGTCTCAAGGATGCTCTGACATCTGCACCAGTCCTGACTATACCAGACGGTCCAGATGGGTTTGAGCTCTATTGCGACGCATCAGGCAGAGGTATGGGTTGTGTGTTTATGCAACACGGGAAGGTCGTAGCATACGCCTCCCGACAGCTGAAAAAGCACGAAGAGAACTACCCTACCCACGATTTAGAACTGGGTGCCATTGTCTTCGCATTGAAGATATGGTGACATCATTTGTATGGGGTAAGCGTGACAATCTATTCCGACCACAAGAGTTTAAAGTATTTGTTCATTCAGAAGGAGTTAAACATGAGACAAAGAAGGTGGGTCGAGTTCTTAAACGATTATGACATCAATTTACAATACAAGGAGGGTAAAGAAAATGTGGTAGCTGACGCATTGAGTCGCCGAGCACACTCTCTCCATTCGCTAGTCTCTCATACTAGCTTGGTTGAAGAGGTGCGGAGTGCTCAGATGACGGATCAGTATATGTTGGAGATCAGGCAGAAGCTTATTGATGGCACATTCGAGGGTCAGAAGACTTCCGACTCCACGATGATGACCTGATTAGGCTTAATGGCCGACTGTGTATTCCGAGGAGTAGCGCTGAGCTGAAGGAGCGCATACTGAGTGAATCCCATTGTTCTACTACTTCGATTCACCCCGGAGCTTCAAAGATGTACAAAGGTATGAAAAGATATTTTTGGTGGGCTGGAATGAAGAAAGATGTGAATGATTATGTGTTGAGGTGTCTCACTTGTCAGAAGGTCAAGTTTGAGCACCGACGGCCTGGTGGTATGGTACAGCCAATGCCAGTGCCTGAGTGGAACTTCCATGACATTTCTATGGACTTCGTAGTAGGGCTTCCGCCTACAAGGGGAGGTCTGAATATGATTTGGGTTGTTGTTGACCGACTGACCAAGGTGGCTCGATTCATACCGATGAAGGACACCTGGAAATGGCAAAGCTTGTAGAGCTCTTCGACCGAGAGATTGTACGACACCATGGGGTACCGAAGACTATCGTGTCTGATAAGGATACCAGATTCCTCTCGAGGTACTGGAGAACTACACGGGAAGCGCTTGGTACCGAGCTGAAGCTAAGTACAGCGTTCCACCCACAGACAGATGGTCAGAGCGAGTGCACCATCCAGACACTTGAGGATATGTTACGCGCATGTACACTTGACTTTCAGACCAGCTGGATTGATAAGTTACATCTGATTGAGTTTAGCTACAACAAACAGTTACCATGCTTCGATCAAGATGTCTCCCTTCCTGGCTTTGTACGGTAGACCATGCCGCACGCCATTATGCTGGGATGAGTCGAGTGAGACGGTCATTATAGGACCAGAGTACCTGGAACAAGCTCAAGCAGAAGTACGCCAGATCCGGGCTAACATGAAGGCAGCTCAGGATAGGCAGAAATCATACGCTGATGTGCGCAGACGTGACCTGGAGTTCGCCGTGGGCGATTAGGTATTTCTTAGAGTATCCCCCATGAAGGGAGTGTTTCGTTTTGGCCAGAAAGGCAAGTTGAGCCCGAAATATGTGGGGCCTTATGTTGTGACGGAGCGGATAGGACCGGTAGCTTACAGACTTGATTTACCTGCTGAGATGGGCAAGGTACATGATGTTTTTCATGTGTCGTAGTTGAAGAAATATATGTCTCATCCGTCTCATGTACTTCAGCCAGAAAGGCTAACCTTAGAGCCGACCATACGATCAGTGGAGACTCCCGTACGGATTCTGGATACTAAGACTCGAGACACTCGCCATAAGTCTGTCAGACTGGTGAAAGTCCTCTGGTCTAACCAGGACATCGAGGAGGCCACTTGGGAACTGAAAGATAAGATGAAGGCGAAGTACCCGTCGTTGTTTACTTCTTAGTGTTTGTATGTATAGGGTACGGGGCGTACCCCTATTTTAAGGGGGGTAGAGCCGTTTCGGTTATGTGTGTACGACATGTATTTAAATACATTGTCTATGTTATGTTGTTATCTTGTTATGTTACAGACCGTTGTGTCTGAATGATGTTATGTTGTTTGGACCTTGAGTCCGATGTTATGTAAGTTTGTTTTGATGTTATTATGGAAGTAATGTTTTATAAGTATTCCCCGTGTTCTAATATTTAAGATATGTGGGAAGTGTGAACTTTGGGGACAAAGTTCTTTTAAGGGGGGTAGATTGAAATACCCCAAACCTTAGTATGTGGTTTAAACATTAAAATATGGTATATTAAGACTAAAGAGTGTCTTAGAAACATTAGTAAACAATTTAAACCATAGAAAACACTATAAAATACCATAAAGGCAATTAGAGCAAAAATGTGCTCTAAGCTTGGGATAACCTTGGTTTAGACACTAAGAGCCTACCAAGACCTTATTTATATATTAATTAACATATTAAACCAATTACCAAATAAAACCAAGCTTGAAAACAAGTTAAAAAACAAAATGTGCTTTAAGGAGTCTTAAAGCACATTTTTTAAAAATTGTCTTGTAAATGGGTTTTGAGTGGCTAAATGTCCATCATTACACTTTAATTAACATGTGTACTATTTAGTATCACATTAGGAAGTCTAAGTCAATGGGAAATCAAAACTTTCACAATTATGTGCCTTTTTTTGTGAATAGTAACTAAATTAAGCTAGTTTATAACATAAGTCAATATAAGTGATTTAATTGGTCAACTAAGACCAAAACACCCCTTATTACTTAATGGGAGCCGGTTCTTGCAAGGAATGAGTCACCCCCCTTTTTAGTTTAATAAGGAAGAAAAATTGATAAATCAAGTTACTATTTGCTTTAACTTACAAATATCTAAAACTAGCTACTTTCCTTCTCATTCTCTTCATTCTCTTGCAATTCCCACCGTCTCCAACCCTTCTTCTTCCTCTCTCCATCGGTTTGCAACAGCTCCCACACCATTCTTCATCTTTGAACTCTTGTAATTCCTAGCTCCATATACCAAATCAAAATCCAAGACCACCATTCTTCTAGTCTCATCAAGCTCTTCAACTTCATCCTTTCAAAACTCCAAAACAACCATTTCGGTGCCAAGGAGAACTTCCGTGGAAGGAGCTTGAGCTCATATTTTTACATCTCATTGTTCACCTTTGCTTCAAGGTAAGGAAAAACCAAAGAAAACTTCATTTCCTTCATTTTTGGTGTTGACCGAAAATGCACCTTGTAATGGTGTCTTCTCTTGTCTTGGTTTAGCTTCATTCTCAACTTCAAAGGGCTTGGTGGAGTCTTCTCTTGCTACTTATTCAAACTCTCTTCCACTTCCAAGGTAAAACAATCACCTTAATGTTTTAAGAGGTTATATAACCTAGGGTTAAATAATGAGTAAGCTTGGGGCTTGAATGCTCATTACCTTACTTGTGTGTTGATTAGAAGTTGACAAGCAATCAAGGTCCTTGCCGATTTTAATCAGGAAACAAGAAAGAAGTTTTTGAGAGGAAAGAGGTAAATGTGCTAACCTAATGTAGTTTGATGCATTAGGAAAAATGAGCTTAAGTTGTTAATTAAAACTACCTAAGGAGCTAATGGTAAATGAGTTAGTAAAATGCTCTCAAGGAGTTTATTAAGGGCATATGTATTTTTGGGTGTATTTGCAGGTCAAAGGCAAATATAATGTGGGAAATTCAGTGTTTATGGTTTATGTTATTTAAGGGCCTAAGAGCCATGTTATTTAAGGGCCTAAGTGCCAAGCAATTTAAATGATGCACTATATTGTGATGTAGTGTTAAATGGGTGAAGTTTTGTGTATAAGAATGTCTTTGATGGATTTAAGTGTTGTTGGATGCTTAATAGTGAAAACTATGTGTTTTGGTGTAACAAGATGTTAGTAGAACCCATGTCAAAATTAGGTAATGTATAAGAAGTTCTAAGTGTTTAAATAAGCTTTGGTGAACTAAGAAGTGTTAGAAATGAATAAGTATTTTACTAGAGAAAGAACCATGTATTAAGGTGTTCTAGAATGCAAAAAGGACTTAGGCATTATCTTGGAGGATTTTCAAAGCAAATGAGTGTTTAAGGATACTTCAAGATCATGGTGAGATTGTGTTTAGGATTTATACAAGTTTTGGTAACAATGAGGAAGTAAGGTGTTGTAAGGAAGATGTGTGAACTTGTGGAGAAAATTCTAGGAATGACATAAAGTGTTTTGGTGGGCTAAATAATGTGTGGGAACATGTTATAACTATGGGGAGATCATGTCAAAACTTGTGTATGGTTTAAGTGCATTTCTATGTGGAAATTGCCTCTGTTAAATGAGTTTTTCGGCACGTCCGAACTTGGACGTTCGGACATGCCCTGTTGCATTTAAATTTTCTGAGTTTTAGGCCGTGTCCGAACTTCCGTCCGATCTTTGATGTTCGGACGGGGTGTGAGGACGAGTCTGGCTTACAAGTCTCGAATGGTGTCCGAACTTGTAAGTCCGGACAGAAGTTCGGACACACCCATCTCTTTTCTCTGATTTTGCTTCGACTTGTGTCCGAACTTTGAAGCTCGGACACATGTTCGGTCACTTGAATTTTTTCCTCTGATTTTGCTTCGACCTGTGTCCGAACTTTGAAGCTCGGACACATGTTCGGACATTCGTCTGGTTTCACCTTTTGAGTCTCGACTTGTGTCCGAACATTGATGCCCGGACACAAATTCGGACATGGTACTGTTTTGACCATAAACTTTGTTTAAGGTTACAAAACGATGTCTAATGATGGTGATTAGTTAGTAATGATGATATAAGGTTGTTTAAGACATGTTAGGTGGGTTATAATGACAATTAAAAGGGTTAAAAGTTATAACGAGGTGTGAAAACAAACAAATTAGAAATGTGAAGTGAAAGTTAACAAAGGTCTAGTACATTAATTAACCAACGTTACCAAATGTGTATAGGATTCTCCAACGGTGGAAAACAATCACAGCAGGGACCAAGGTATGGTTTTCTTGCAGTCTATTGCCTAACGGTTTACACCGGCTTGTATGTTGTTTGATTTTCTGTGTGTTTAAGACCTTGTAAGACTTAAGTCATGTAATGAGTTTACAGTTGTTAATATTATTGTGTTGTTAAGATATATCTCATTTCCCTTGTGTGTGTCTAACAAGACTTAACCACTTGTTCTGAATTGTTTATTAAGTTTCAATGTTGAACTTCTAACAAGTGCTAACTGGGGAGTGAGGAGTCCCGTAGTTCCGGCCACGCGTGTGAGTATGGGAGTCGATGTCATAACCGGTTCGATTCTCTTTGTATGTTATGGTTGTTTTCATTTTGGTTTTCAACCTTCCCTTTAGCTTATCCAAGGCTATTTTACTGACTCACGTCGGGCCACAGGGGCATACAATGTTTGTTCGGTGTGCTTGGATCACTATATCCGACGCACCTTGGGATTAAGTTATCCGTTCAATCTAACAGGACGGTAACGAGTTATGTAACGAGCATAGCATGAGTTTGGCAACATTCTCTCGGCTCTCCATGTGATCTAACTTTGTTAGTTCAGTTCTTAAAGAGAACTGTTCTTGTTATGTTGTGTGTGTTGTTGTGCTATGCAATATCCCTTGCTATGCTATATATATGTTGTTTTGTTTAAAAATCAATGCCATGTCATCATGACAAATAGTTGCGCGTATCCGGGTAGCCCCTTTGGGGGCTCTGTTTATTTGCAGGATGATGATCGAAGAAGCGGAGTGGCTTTAGATCATAGTTTATGAAATACTTTTGGTTAATTTTTGGATGTTGAGCCCGGGATGCGCCTGTGCTCCCGTGGCGTTATATTTTGGTACCGTTAGTATTACAGTGGCGGTTGTTGACAGTTTACAGTGGCAGTCTATGGTGTACAGTTTACAGTGATGGATGTAGTAAAATACTCGGTAATGTGATTATGTATTTATGGTTGTTAGTTCTATGCTCGGGAGTCTGATCATCAGACCGATACAACTTGTATTTATTCTGCCTTGTTAACCACGTGGGTGGTTGACGGCGTTGTAGCACCAAATCATTTAGTTATTGTTTAGTTGTTTATTCCGCTGTGATTTCAATTATTGTTAAGTACGTAGTAGGGGTGTTACAAAAAGTGGTATCAGGGCGAAGTATCGCTCTGATGACTAGAATACCGAGCTTAGAAATATACCGAGTTAGGAAACCTAGCTACAGTTATTAAGTGAACAGTTATGGATAGGTTAACCACAAACTAAGTATGGAAATACCTTATAACCGGGAAGATGTTACACCCGTTGGAACCGATAAGTGTGCAAGCATAATGCTAATGAATGTTCGTGTGAATTCAGATGTTAGGTAGACCACGTGGTAGAGGCCGCGGGTGCGGCATTGGTGATACCGGGAACCAGGGAGAAAATACTATGGCACTAGTCATGGCCGACGATGTTGCGGCCGCCATAGCCCAGATGGTCCCGCAGTTAGTAGCTGCGATGCAGCAGGGGCAACAGCCCGAAGTTCAGCCACCACCACCACCGCCACGTGAGACCAACTGGGTCAAGGCGTTGGCTGATCTGAGACCACCGTCGTTTAGTGGGGAGACCGATCCTCGTAAGCTGGAGGCGTACATCTCCGAGATGGAGACCGCCTTCGAAACCTTGGATGTGCCTGCTGGTGCCAAGGTTCGACTTGCCGCTTACTACTTAAAGGGTTCGGCACAGAGTTGGTGGAAGCTGGTACGGGAGGGCAGAGTTGTTGACCCTGCCTTTCAGTGGAGGGAGTACACGGCTCTGCTGCGAGCCAAGTATTACCCGATACACGTGCAAGAGGCCAAGCGCCTTGAATTGGATAATCTGAGACAAGGGGATAAGATGACGGTAGATGAGTACTACTCCGCCTTCATCAGACTTATCCACCTGCTACCAAATTTGGGTTATTCAGACCGGATACTGGTGAACCGTTTCTACAACGGACTTAGCTACCGCCTACGCTATGGTATGGGGCCAACCGGATATACTACTTTGTAGGTAATGGGACTACAGTGTGTGATGTGAATAAGTATGTACAATGTGTTATTGTAATTGTGAGTTTGTTTTGCGGGGCATAACTAACACCCTAAATAATAGGAGTGCTATCATGCCGCTGCTATAGTAGAGATCACCGTCCGTCTGAGGGACGAGGAGAATGCGCTCAAGCGCAAGGCCACGAGCGAGGGTTAAACCGCGCAAGGGTACGGGGGATGGAAGAAGAAAAAGCCATACCCCCAATCCCAGAAAGGACAGCAACAGGGCGGCAAGGGCCAGGCCCAGACCACCACTGCTGAGGAGCCATTGCAGCTCACCTATGCATAAACGGCTAAGCCCCTGCGCTCTCAACCATTCAAGGCTAGCGCGGGATCTGGATCCGATCGCCACTACTACTGCAAGTGGTGTAATGGAGACCACCCCGGCAAGGACTGAAAGGGCAACGATGTGCAGTGCTGATTCTGCAAGAAGATGGGGCATCGTGACTACGAGTGCTTCCAGAACCCGAATGGCTGAAACTACAGGCCTAAGGGGCAGTGGAAGGGTAAAGCCGCCGCGACCACCGATGGCCCGAAGACGGCTAACCAGCCACCCACAGATCAGAGGTACACTGATTCCCAGAAGGGGAAGGGGTCGGGATCCGGCAAGGCCGCCCTGAATATGGTGGACCGGTCTGAGGCACCAGGACCCTCTTCTAGACCAGGTACCGCCTAAATCGTTGAATGAAATAAGTGATTGCATACCGCATTTCATGCATGTGTGTTAGTGAGTCTAAATGTACAGCCATGTAAGTAAAGAGTTAAAGTATAATGTGAAAGTCACCTAAATTAGATAATTTGAAAACTTAGGAACCTTCAAAATTTGCTATCCAATCCCACCCGCACCAAACCTTGAAGGAACCACCATCAGCATCATCGACTTTCCAATGGAGCAATGTCAGTTCATCCAACCAGGTATGATACTCTTAAATGGATACCTGATGCCAGAAGCACAAATCCACATTATCCGACGATGCGACGAATTGGGAGCAGCACCTGGAGGTTTCTACACACCCAAATAGCCGAGCGGATCGAAGATGAAGTTGAAGATGATGTGCATGGGTAAGGACTGGAATCCTTACACCAAGACATATCAAGTTGCGCGAGCTGAAGACGGGGCAAATGTACCGATGATACCTGAGGAGTTCCATGCGGTCGTTAACCACGCCGTGGGAATTGCTCAGCAAGTTGAATCAGATTCAATACCAAGTGTTAAAGCAGATCTATGTATTGTGAACTCCTACCAGAAAGGTGGACGGTTAGGTTTACACCAAGATAAGGATGAAACACCCGAGTCTCTGAGTAAGGGAGTACCCGTGATGTCTTGGTCCATTGGTGATACCGCAGTGTTTGTGTATGGCGAGCAGAAGCTTGCTGATCTCGCAAAGAAGTTAGTGTTGAAATTAGGAGATGTGTTAATCATGGGTGGGCAGTCAAGGATGCTATATCATGGTATCAAGAAGATCAAACTGAATACCGCACCTTCGACAGTGACCAATGCCACACACATGAAACCCGGACGTTTGAATTTGACCTTCAGGCAGTTTTAAAGCCTTGTGTAATCATGTAATGTGTTAAGCTAGTTGTATGTTAAGGATGCTATATTTAGCTATGTCTACAATGTAAACCAACTTATGGTGTAAATAGTATGATTAATGAATGAAGAGATGTTGTTGTGGAGTATGTCAATCGTGTTATTACCGTGTACTTATAAGTTTGCCAATAAATTAGGTTGTGCACTCGGAACGGGAGGTATGCTGAGTGTCTGCAATGAGGCTGAAGCGGGCAAGAGCGGCACAATCCTTACCAGTACCTTTCCAGTCAATGGCGTGGACGCTTCGATCTTGTTCGACTCCGGAGCCTCACATACATTTATTTCGCTATCTTTTGCGAAGAGGCTGGGGTTAGACGGTGAAGAGATGTCTGACTTCCTAGTCACTTTCCCGTCGAAAGAGCGGATCAAGTGTACCCGCTACCACCGAGATGTTGTTGTACGAATTAGAGATGAGGAGTTTCCGATCGACTTGATAGAGTTCGAGGGACTTGGTTTTGATGTGATTGTCGGGATGAACTGGTTGGAGCGGTACAAGGGCAGAATCCTGTGTGCCGAGCACCGTCTGCTTCTTCGGAGTCCGTTTGGGGTTACTATATCATACCGCCAGAGGCCTAGGGAGCCTTCGACTCAGATCATCACCGCCATGGCCATGTATCGTGAACTACGACGAGGGAATGATGTATACCTCTGCTATGTCCAGGACATAGAGAGAGACCCAGAGTTTAGCCCAGAAGTGCCGGTAGTGTCGGAGTTTCCTGATGTATTTCCTAAGGAACTGTCGGGCATGCCGCCAGCACGGGAAGTTGAGTTTGAGATTGATTTGGTACCGGGCGCCGAACCAATTGCGAGGGCGCCCTATCGTATGGCTCCAGCAGAGATGACAGAGCTCAAGGAGCAGCTGAGAGACCTACTCGACAAGGGATTTATCCGCCCTAGCGTTTCACCATGGGGAGCGCCGGTCCTCTTCGTGAAGAAGAAGGACGGTAGCCTCCGCCTTTGCATCGACTATCGAGAGCTGAATGCAGTTACGATGAAGAACCGTTATCCTTTACCACGCAACGACGACTTATTTGATCAGTTGAAAGGAGCATCAGTTTTCTCCAAGATAGACTTACGATCCGGTTACCATCAGATTGCTATCCGGGAAAGTGACATTGAGAAGACCGCATTCAGAACCAGATACGGCCATTATGAGTTTACGGTTATGCCGTTTGGTTTATCCAATGCACCAGCCAAGTTCATGGACTTAATGAACCGCTTGTTCCAAGATCAGTTGGACAAGTCAGTGGTAGTCTTCATCGACGATATACTTGTGTACTCAAAATCAAAGGGTGAGCATGAAAGCCACCTGAGAAGTGTGTTGCAAACATTGAGAGAGAATCAGTTGTATGCCAAATTTTCTAAGTGTGAGTTTTGGTTGAACCAAGTCTCACTTCTTGGTCATGTGATTTCTGAGGCCGGGATTGTTGTTGATCCGGCAAAGATAGATGCAGTGCGCACCTGGCCTAGGCCGAAGACAGTTACCGACATCCGGAGCTTCCTCGGTCTGGCACGATATTATAGGAGGTTTGTGAACGACTTCTCCAGTGTCTCGAAGCCCATGACTTCCTTGATGAAGAAGGATGCTCCATTCGAGTGGACAGTCGACTGCGAGAGTTTTTTCCAGAGTCTCAAGGGTGCTCTGACATCTGCACCAGTCCTGACTATACCAGACGGTCCAGATGGGTTTGAGGTCTATTGCGACGCATCAAGCAGAGGTATGGGTTGTGTGTTGATGCAACACGGGAAGGTCGTAGCATACGCCTCCCGACAACTGAAGAAGCACGAAGAGAACTACCCTACCCACGATTTAGAACTGGGTGCCATTGTCTTCGCATTGAAGATATGGCGACATCATTTGTATGGGGTAAGCGTGACAATCTATTCCGACCACAAGAGTTTAAAGTATTTGTTCACTCAGAAGGAGTTGAACATGAGACAAAGAAGGTGGGTCGAGTTCTTAAACGATTATGACATCAATTTACAATACAAGGAGGGTAAAGCAAATGTGGTAGCTGATGAGTGTCCAAATGAGCATGTTTTAGGGGTGTATTTCATATGTTTAATCAACACTTTTCATGCTCATTTCTCCACTCTAGCTTGTTTTCCTCTAGTTTTGTGTTTCATTGGTGTTTCACACATTTATTGTTTAAACAGGAGGAGTAACATAGCTAGGAGTAAAGTAGACGAAGAGAGGAACGCGTGGGCGCAAACGGATCCAAAATCGGAGTTAAAACGAAGAAGATACAGCGTTTTGAAGTTATACTGACTCCGACCGGACTTGCAAGTCCGGTCGCAAGTCCGGTCGGTCGAAATTTTGCCCAGATTTGCGTTTTTGCAAGCTACTGGAATCGACCGACCTTGCAAGTCCGGTCGCAAGTCCGTCGAACTTAAAAACGCGTCCGAAAATCACTACTGACTCCGACCGACCTTGCAAGTCCGGTCGCAAGTCCGGTCGGTCGTAAAATTTGCCCAGAAATCAGATTTTAAAAGGGGAAAAGAGAGGAGGAGGGGTATTCCACACAGAACAGAAAAACGACGGAAAAACAAGAGAAAAGAGGGAAGAAGAAGAAGAAAGGGAAGGAAGAAGAAGAAGAGAAGAAGGAGGAGAAGGCTCACCTCCATTGAAGCTCTTCCTCAATCTCCCATGGCTATTTCTTCTCCCTTCTCTCTCTTTTGTGCTTTAATGGTTGTGTAGTTTCCTTGTAGCTTGGGATGGGGATTTTGCCCCAAAATCCCTAAAACCTCCATTGTTGAATCTTGAACTTAATTTTTGTGCTTTATTTTAGTCTTTGAGCTTAATGAAGATGATTATTGAGTGTTTATGACTTCTAAACTTGTTGCTCATGATTTGGGGATTTGTTAAGGGTTTTGCTCAATTTGTCTTCTATGTGTTAAATTGGTTGGTTTGGCCTACCGATTAGTTTAGCATTATTGTGGGATTCTATCAAAATGATATTCTGAGATAGAAACCTAAACCGTTGGGACTAAATCAATGTTAGCCGATTTTCACTGATTTTGAGATGAGGTTCTCATTGCAACTTAGGGTAGATTTGTGCTTAATGCTTCTGATTGAATTGGGGATTTGAACGAACATTCAGTCCCCGTTAAATTGGTTAGGATTAATAGACCTGGATTTGGCTATTAATTAAATTCCCGTTGTTTAGCTATGAGTTCGAGGTTCGCAATTGGTAGAAAGGGGATGACGGGTGCGAATATCCTATCCCGAGCTACACCTATCCTAGATAGTAGTTTAGTGTTTATTGCTTTTCTTTATTTCTCCAATTACAACCCAAAAACCCAAAACCCCTAATTTACATTTATGCACTTTTGTATATATCCTCTTGCACATTTACTAAGCTTATAATTAGCTAGATAGTTACGAAGTCCCTGTGGATACGACCTTGTTGTACTACAATGATTGGGTTCACTGCCCATAGTTAGCAAGATAGTTTAACACTATTTTGCCCAACAAGTTTTTGGCGCCGTTGCCGGGGACTTCGGTCCAACTATCTGGTTTATTACTGTTTAGTTTCTGTGCATATTTTCATTTCCTTTATTTCCCCCTTTTGTGTATAAATTTGTGTTACTTTTTTTTAGGAACCTATCTCTGATGGATGGTCTTGATGATCAAGCAGAAGATTTTACGACTACACCTCTGGAGCAACCTACGACCAATACATTGATTGTCAAGGGTGTGGATCCTTTCATATGTGCCCTCCTTGTGAGGATCTAATCTCAAGATCGGAGACTCTCATGGAGAACCGGTTCTTATCTGTCAATCCAAACCCCACTGAACAAGACATCAGTCGATGGATCAGGTGCCAAGAGAGTGGAGGAGACCAAAAGTGCTTATTGTTCTGAGATCACGGCAAGGGTAGATTCACCCACTCTGGAGGATCTTAGTGCTAGAATGAACACCATCGACATGAACCAGCTCATTACACTAGCTCGAAAGCAACAACCAGAGAGTGAAATGGTCCATGAAGTGGAGCAGCGGACTAAGGAAAAAGACCTCGACATGAACCAACTGAAGCTCTATGCCAAATTAGTAGAGATGAACGCGATGATGGAAGGTCTACTAAACCTTGCATCGCAGCAACCGGAGAGCGAAATGGTTCATAAAGTGGATCACCTTACTGAGGACTTGAGTTGCTCTCTATCACCTCCCCCGTTCGAACCTGAGCAAACGTCATTCAACATCTGCCTGAGTTCGAAGACAAACCATCAGAGGACCGCTTCCACCTTGACTTCATGGAGTCTCCTCCCTCTGAAGTCAACTACCGTTATTTCCCCTCCTTCTCTGTGCTCCACCCAGAAGATGAGGATGGACACATCCTCAACCTTGAGGAGGAGGAGATGCCGCCTCCCTCCGAGCCATCAGAGGAGAGTGCTATAATCAACTTCAAGGAGCCACCTCCCTCTGAAGTTGATTTTCATCAAGGCTCTTCCCATGAGCCTCACCAAGAAGTTGAGGACATTTACATCCTCGAATTTGAGGAGGAGGAGGAGCCATCAAACTTTGATCTTCACTTGAAGGATCAAGGCCCCCACCCGTGCACTAATGAAGTTGGGTGGAAGCTCAACGTACACCCGCTAAGTGTGGAGGCCACCTTCCCATTTGATCCGGGACCAAAGATTGAAGACAAAGTCCGCTCCGGAGTTCTCCCTGCACCGCTCACTGAAGATAAGGATGTTTACATCCTTGAATTTGAAGAGGAGGCTCCACCACAGTTTGATCCTCGTACCAAGGATCACCCACCTCAACACTTCCACCTGAAACGATCGGTGGAGTTTACACTTTCACATCCTAAGTGTTGAGGCCACATTTCCTTTTGATCCGGGTCGTTCTTCATTGCTAGATGATGCCCGCCCAACCCACCCGTTGAAGCCGACTTCAACGTTCATATTCGATCCCGGATGACTTCACGGTGGTATGGTCTAGCCAAAGACCTTAAAGAAGGGCCGCTTACCGGGAGGCAACCCGGATTTCATTTCGTGTCCTGTCTTTTAAATTCTGTTAGTTTAGATTTTGCATTGTTTTCAATAATGGGCTATTTTGGCATTCTTTGGACTTGCCCTTTTACGCCCAATTGGTGGCGTCTGTGTTGTGAATATTTTGGAAACAGGTAAGCCCCTCTGAAAAAGGGATGGAATTAGGAACAATTACAAAGGAACCTCTGGCGAAATTTTCCAAGAGGACCTTCATCTCCAACGATTGAAGGTAGCACCTCAACGACCCCTCCCACTTGCAATTGTGCGGGCACCCTATCTTCCTTCCGCATCTTATCGGGGAGTACTCGTTTCACCCTTCCTTTAATATTTGCCCACAACGACTCCACTATTTTTATTTCCTGTTTTTGTTTTCGTTCTCCTTTGGTTTTGTTTTTGCTAACCCTTAACTCCAGTTGTAGTTTGGTTGCTTCTAGTGTTTTATGCAGGTGCAATTCAATCCACACCGCAACTAAGCTACGCTACTTGAGGCTGAAGCTCAAGTGTGGGGGAGTTCTACAAACTGATAGCAATAGCAATCTCAGGGGAGTACTAGTTCCTTTTAGTTTTCGTTCTCTCTTCTCTAATTTTGAATCTGCAAATCTGGGGATAGCTTCTGTGCTATACTGTTTTTTGTCCCGTGTGCTTTTCCTTTTGTCTGCTTCCCGAAAGGTCTTCTGGAACCTTCCCCGGTTTTGATTGGTGAACAATGGGGACATTGTTCAATTTAAGTGTGGGGGAGTGACCTTTTCGGTGAATTGTGTGCTTAAATGCTTAATACTTCATGCTTATCTTGCGATTGTCCAAAATAAAAAACTTGGACCCTTGTTGTGAGTTGTTCTCATTAAGAACAAACTATTATGAATTGTGGGATAAATGCTTAAATTTTTCTTTTGATTGCTTTTGAGGAGCATTTTACATGCGGTGTGGCCAAGTGATCTTATATGGTTGGATTTTTATTGCTTTGGGGTTCCTTCTGTCTTCTTTCTTAGGGATTGCTAAGGGGTGCTTCTTTGTGAAAATCCATCAAGGGACTTGTGAGACGCCATTGTTAACCAACAATGAGAGTTGAGTGTTCTTAAATGCAAAGGCTTGATGCCAAAATTTTATCTTCTCATCTCTTATGCAAAAGTGAAACAAATGCATAAATCTATTTTTCCTTTTGTTTTCTTCTCAATGCCCATTCTTGAGAGAAGTTGGACATGGTAAAAGCTCTCCAAGTCACCTAATCTTTAGAACTTTGAAGCACTTCGGATCATACCCCGAAACTCTAGATTTTGTTTTGCCCTAAGCACACCCATGCCACCACTAAGAGATGGTTCACACTCCTCAAAGGTTTTAATCACTTTTTGCTTCTTCTTTTATCCTACAATTCATGTTAGTGTTTGTTAGTCTTGAGCATTCCTTACTTGCATGGGTGCTTGGTTTTGCTTGAGGACAAGCAAAAAGGTAAGTGTGGGGGTGTGATGAGTGTCCAAATGAGCATGTTTTAGGGGTGTATTTCATATGTTTAATCAACACTTTTCATGCTCATTTCTCCACTCTAGCTTGTTTTCCTCTAGTTTTGTGTTTCATTGGTGTTTCACACATTTATTGTTTAAACAGGAGGAGTAACATAGCTAGGAGTAAAGTAGACGAAGAGAGGAACGCGTGGGCGCAAACGGATCCAAAATCGGAGTTAAAACGAAGAAGATACAGCGTTTTGAAGTTATACTGACTCCGACCGACCTTGCAAGTCCGGTCGCAAGTCGGTCGGGTCGAAATTTTGCCCAGATTTGCGTTTTTGCAAGCTACTGGAATCGACCGACCTTGCAAGTCCGGTCGCAAGTCCGGTCGAACTTAAAAACGCGTCCGAAAATCACTACTGACTCCGACCGACCTTGCAAGTCCGGTCGCAAGTCCGGTCGGTCGTAAAATTTGCCCAGAAATCAGATTTTAAAAGGGGAAAAGAGAGGAGGAAGGGGTATTCCACACAGAAAAGAAAACAGGAAAAACGAGAAAAAGGGAAGAAGAAGAAGAAGGGAAGGAAGAAGAAGAAGAGAAGAAGGAGGAGAAGGCTCACCTCCATTGAAGCTCTTCCTCAATCTCCCATGGCTATTTCTTCTCCCTTCTCTCTCTTTTGTGCTTTAATGGTTGTGTAGTTTCCTTGTAGCTTGGGATGGGGATTTTGCCCCAAAATCCCTAAAACCTCCATTGTTGAATCTTGAACTTATTTTTGCTTTATTTTAGTCTTTGAGCTTAATGAAGATGATTATTGAGTGTTTATGACATCTAAACTTGTTGCTCATGATTTGGGGATTTGTTAAGGGTTTTGCTCAATTTGTCTTCTATGTGTTAAATTGGTTGGTTTGGCCTACCGATTAGTTTAGCATTATTGTGGGATTCTATCAAAATGTTATTCTGAGATAGAAACCTAAACCGTTGGGACTAAATCAATGTTAGCCGATTTTCACTGATTTTGAGATGAGGTTCTCATTGCAACTTAGGGTAGATTTGTGCTTAATGCTTCTGATTGAATTGGGGATTTGAACGAACATTCAGTCCCCGTTAAATTGGTTAGGATTAATAGACCTGGATTTGGCTATTAATTAAATTCCCGTTGTTTAGCTATGAGTTCGAGGTTCGGCAATTGGTAGAAAGGGGATGACGGGTGCGAATATCCTATCCCGAGCTACACCTATCCTAGATAGTTAGTTTAGTGTTTATTGCTTTTCTTTATTTCTCCAATTACAACCCAAAAACCCAAAACCCATAATTTACATTTATGCACTTTTGTATATATCCTCTTGCACAGTTACTAAATTGATAATTAGTTAGATAGTTACGAAGTCCCTGTGGATACGACCTTGTTGTACTACAATGATTGGGTTCACTGCCCATAGTTAGCAAGATAGTTTAACCACTATTTTGCCCAACAGTAGCTGACGCATTGAGTTGCCGAGCACACTCTCTCCATTCGCTAGTCTCTCATACTAGCTTGGTTGAAGAGGTGCGGAGTGCTCAGATGACGGATCAGTATATGTTGGAGATTAGGCAGAAGCTTATTGATGGCACATTCGAGGGTCAGAAGTACGACTTCTGACTCCACGATGACGACCTGATTAGGCTTAATGGCCGACTGTGTATTCCGAGGAGTAGCGCTGAGCTAAAGGAGCGCATACTGAGTGAATCCCATTGTTCTACTACTTCGATTCACCCCAGAGCTTCAAAGATGTACAAAGGTATGAAAAGATATTTTTGGTGGGCTGGAATGAAGAAAGATGTGAATGATTATGTGTTGAGGTGTCTCACTTGTCAGAAGGTCAAGTTTGAGCACCGACGGCCTGGTGGTATGGTACAGCCAATGCCAGTGCCTGAGTGGAAGTTCCATGACATTTCTATGGACTTCGTAGTAGGGCTTCCGCCTACAAGGGGAGGTCTGAATATGATTTGGGTTGTTGTTGACCGACTGACCAAGGTGGCTCGATTCATACCGATGAAGGACACCTGGATAGTGGCAAAGCTTGTAGAGCTCATCGACCGAGAGATTGTACGACACCATGGGGTACCAAAGACTATCGTGTCTGATAGGGATACCAGATTCCTCTCGAGGTACTGGAGAACTACACGGGAAGCGCTTGGTACCGAGCTGAAGCTAAGTACAGCGTTCCACCCACAGACAGATGGTCAGAGTGAGCGCACCATCCAGACACTTGAGGATATGTTACGTGCATGTGCACTTGACTTTCAGACCAGATGGATTGAAAAGTTACATCTGATTGAGTTTAGCTACAACAACAGTTACCATGCTTCGATCAAGATGTCTCCCTTCCAGGCTTTGTACGGTAGACCATGCCACACGCCATTAAGCTGGGATGAGTCGAGTGAGACAGTCATTATAGTACCAGAGTACCTGGAACAAGTTCAAGCAGAAGTACGCCAGATTCGGGCTAACATGAAGGCAGCTCAGGATAGGCAGAAATCGTACGCTGATGTGCGCAGACGTGACCTTGAGTTCGCCGTGGGCGATCAGGTATTTCTTAGAGTATCCCCCATGAAGGGAGTGTTTCGTTTTGGCCAGAAAGACAAGTTGAGCCCGAAATATGTGGGGCCTTATGTTGTGACGGAGCGGATAGGACCGGTAGCTTACAGACTTGATTTACCTGCTGAGATGGGCAAGGTACATGATGTTTTTCATGTGTCGCAGTTGAAGAAATATATGTCTCATCCGCCTCATGTACTTCAGCCAGAAAGGCTAACCTTAGAGCCGACCATGCGATCAGTGGAGACTCCCGTATGGATTCTGGATACTAAGACTCGAGACACTCGCCATAAGTCTGTCAGACTGGTGAAAGTCCTCTGGTCTAACCAGGACGTCGAGGAGGCCACTTGGGAGCTGAAAGATAAGATGAAGGTGAAGTACCCGTCGTTGTTTACTTCTTAGTGTTTGTATGTGTAACACCCCAACCCGAAATCCAATAATCTGAACGGCGATCACACCCAAATAAAATACAACTGCAGCGGAAATAAATACAACAACCGGGCGGTATTACAATGCCGTTGGCCACCCTTGTGACCAACAAGGCTAACTCCAAATACAATCTCCAAAAGTCACGGTCTGAATACGAATACAATCCGAGATACTAGGAATCAAACTCAAATGTAAAATACTTAAGTAAAAACAAATATCTAGAAGAAGACTCCCATAGCTTGAATCTACCCTACCTACACTCGGTGTGGTAATCTTCTCAACTTCAGGTACCTGAAAAATGGGGGTGCCCCCAAAGGGGCTCAGCAAACAATGCTGGTATGGAAAACGTGCAGCCCGTCGTCTACCGGGCCACACCAACTAGTTTGTCGAATACATGCAGTTCATTTTTTTATAAAGCTGTAAACAAACATAGTAGGATAATAGCAAGTATCCATACAAGGACAATAATGTCACATAGAACAAGACTTCAGAAGGTCAAGTTAGCTGAACAGCAATCTTTTAATGATAGTCGGGTCCACACAATGGAACTGACAGGTATAACTGAATATCTCAAATAGTGAAGGTATAGTGACCTCGTTAAGATTGAAAGGTAGGGTATTAAAACCCTCAGGAGAAAACGTAGTTAACTTCTGTACTGAGAAATGTGGGAATCGTACCATCGAGAGGAATGAAGTCTTCCTCTCCACTGAACTGATGGGAATTGAACCCTCGAGAGGAATAAAGTCTTCCTCTCCACTGAAGTGTTCCGTCGCGACGTAAATAGGAGACGACCTGAGACAGGTACAACTCCTGTAGCATGCATGGCCAGATCCAACTGGGCTCCTCGTTCTCGTAGTATAGAATTGTTAAGTGTCATATAAAGACGTTAAACAAGAACACAATGTGTATTGTCAGTTATCACGTTTAGGATAATGACGTTTGTTATAAAGTGAAGTTAGTAAGAGACTTGAGTACAAGTCCTCGGTATACTGAAGCGCAAGTGTTTAATCCACTGGTATAGTAGTGTTTGTATGCGTGGGACATACACGTTGTAGTCAGTAACATTCACGCACATAAAATAATACAACAGTGCACAAGAGTAAAACAACATTTTACACTAATTATCTTGGTCGTTATTTCAAACAACAGATAGCACACAAGCCGGTGTAATCCGGTAGAAAACAGGTTGCAAGAATCCCATACCGTTCACCATAGACTGTACTTGTTTAATTCCCTGTCAACGTCTGGTCAAACAAAGTCCTAGAATAGGATTAACTGAGAGGATTAATTTATGTTACCCTTATATAATAATCTTATTGGATCTTTCAACAGATTTCGTATTTGTTATTTCATGTGAGGTTTATTTCTTTTAATTACCCCATGACTTCATGTACAACTTATTTGTTACTCCTTTTATCTATTTATAAATCCTTTAATGTACATGTATGTATTCATTTATTCATGTACTATATTTGTTGTTTATTTTGATTGTCTAGGTGACATAACAACTTATAATTTCTTAAGTATACTTACATGTCATACATGGACATAATATTCTTATAGTTTTTATTATTCCTCCTTCAATCATAAATTACAATTATTGGTTACCTTTAATTTCCTTATAACTATATAAGTCATAGTTTTATCTTCATAATTCCTTTAATCAAAATTCTTTCTTCTAATTCCTCCAAATATCCATATAGGACCTATATTTATTTAAATCTAAATTATTACTCTTATATTTCGGTTATTTACAAAACAACCACATTAATTCATAAACTTTACATTTAAATTCTAATCTCTTTATATAACATAGTTTTAATTCCTTATTTAATTAAATCACAAAACTACCATTAATATTTTGGTATATACTTTTAAATATTGTAACTTTGAAAATTACAACTTATCCCCTCCAATTCTCGGCCTATATATATATTTCTTATAATTGCAATTTAGCCACAAAATCTTATAATCTTTACATAATGCCTTATAAACTATAGTTTTAATTTTAATTCTCCATAAATGCCGAATATATATATGTAAATTCTTAAATTACCAAACTAACCCCAAAGTAATTCGGCTTTGTCATTTATTTTTCCTTAATTACATTTTCATCCCAAAACTTTATAACAGTTTCTTAATAACTTATAAACTATAGTCTAAATATTTAATTCCTCAAAATTTCGAAGGTGAACCTACTAAATCTCTTAATTATGCATTCGCCCACTAATAAGTTCCAAACTTTCATAACAACTTTTATAAATTACATAATAGCCCCAAAACTTTATTAAATGTTAGTTTAACACTTGTTTAAATTATCTAAAATTCATAAACTTAATTCCTAACCTTATATTATATTATAATTATACCAAACAAACCTTTAACTCTCGGTTTTCACCTTAAACTCACCAAACTTTGTAAAAATTACATTTAAGCCACATAACTTAATTAATTAGCCTTTTAAGCTCTAATAAAATATTTTTAACTCGCCAAACTTTATAGTATAAGTTTATATACATAAGTAGCTCATAAAAATCTATATTTCACTTAGACAATTCGGCCATAATTAAATAACTACTATATAGCATATAAAAGTGGATTTATATGTCATAATAAATATACATAAATCCTTATAAGTCATATAACTCATGTAAAAATTATTGTAATGTCTTATATTGATTCTTAGCTCAAAATAAGGTATTCTTACCATATATGTTATAGATTATATTTTTGGCATATAATACCATATAGTTTCGGTTTTAATTAACCTAGGAGATGTACATAATTTTTGTATAATTTTTAGAAGCTTAACCAAGCCTAAAACATAAATATTAGCTTAGTAAACTTACTTCTTAACAAAGGTGGTTAAGTGCTTGAACTCTTCATGAATCTCCAAGCTTTCTCCAAGGTAATATTGATGCTCCACTTCGGTTATATGCAAGTGGTGAAGGAGTTTAGGAGTTAGATCTTCAAATAAGATCTTAAGTAGTTTTGTAAGTAGTTTTCCAAGAATTTACCTTAAGCTTTTCTCCTTATAATTTTGGCTCACTAAAGGTGGATGAAGAACAAGTTTTCCTTCATAAAAATGAAGAAGAAAAGAGCCTTAGAAGATATAGAAATCGGTTACACAATAAAATGTTCTTTAAGGATTTTCAAGCTTGAAAACTACCTTAAGATAACCTTGAGATGCTCCTTGGTTTAATGTTGTTTTGGACAACCTCCTTGGAACAATAGTTGATGTCGAATGCTTATTGATGTGCTAGGAAATTACTTTAAAGATGAAGATAGAAGTTAAAACTCCATTAATGGACTTAAGAGCTTCAAAGGAAGAAGATGAAGCAAGAAGAGAGAGGAGAGAGCCTTACCAATTCGGAAGTGAAGAGTGCAAGGAGGAAAATGAGACTAAGCTCACGTAAGAAGAGAAGGCAATTTGGAATTTGATTTTTGTTTTGTTAATTTTTAATGTCAATGACTATACTTTTTCCTTAGTTTATTACATGAGTTATTGGCTCAATAAATGCCCTTCTTTCCAGCATATAATCGGCCATGTGGTGTGACAAGGCAAGAGTTGGAAGAAAATAATTGTGAGCTAGAAGACAAGGTAAGAAAGTAATGCTTTATTCCTTTGATTTTTCAATGTTTATGCTTTGTCTTCTTATTCTCTTGTAGGTGAACGAATTCAAAGGCTGGAGGGAGCTTCTCAACCGGTGGTGAAGAGCCAAGGAAGAGCAAAGGAAGGTCACATGGGCTTAAGAAATCAAAAAGGCAAAAAAAGAATCTCCTTTTTGCTTTTAGTATTTGTTTTTGTCTAGCCAACTTGGCCATGTTCTCTAGCATAATTTCGACAGCTCTCTGGTCAAATGAGTCACACATTTCTTTGCCATTAAGTATTATAGCACATGGGAGGTTGAGTCACCATGTTTTATGTCTTTTATAAAATTCTAATGTAAGTTTTATCCTAGTTTTTGGACATAAAATCGGCCCCTATAGAGTGCCTTGTTGACTAATCCCTCAAACTGATTTAGAAGGTAATTTTAACCCTATTTAAGATTACCAATTCGTGGCATGTCAAAAACTACAAGGCAATTGCGTAAAACGCGTTTTCGTGACACCCGAAGGTGTGTTTTTGTGCTCTAAGGAAATTTTGGGAAACAAATTGTTTTTATGAGTTACAAGTGTTTGTAAACACTTATTATAGTAACTAAACATATATTAAGATATTACATTGAGTTATATGGGGTTACATCAACCCATGACATAATTTACGGGCCATCGGGACACTCCCGGGCAAAAAGGAGCGCTAAGAAATCCTCCTGTGGTGTTTGCTGAATTTTGAGAAACCACTTCGTGGGTTCTCTTTATAATGGTTAATAATGATGTTAGGAACTCAAGGAATTAATTTTATAGGAGTTCGTGCCACCTCGGCACTCCTCCGGACCTTTCGTGCTTTAAGGGGCGTGCGTGAGCACTCCCGAGCGTTTTGCGTTTTTTGACTTAATATAGCTTAGGGAATATGTTTATATATTCATGTAATAATTGTATGACCATTTGGTTTGAATATTAGAAGGTCATACAAGGTCATGTTTGACCATATGCTTCTAAGGCGTTTTAGCGTTTATGGAGAAACGACTATTTTTACGTAACATTCTCATGCATGGGTTTGCATGCGTACGTGAAATGATTTATAATAGGATTATTCCCATTAAATAATGGTTTTATAATATTAATTAGATTTGGGGTATTTCAGTATGTATAGGGTACGGGGCGTACCCCTATTTTAAGGGGGGTAGAGCCGTTTCGGTTATGTGTGTACGACATGTATTTAAATACATTGTCTATGTTATGTTGTTATCTTGTTATGTTACAGACCGTTGTGTCTGAATGATGTTATGTTGTTTGGACCTTGAGTCCGATGTTATGTAAGTATGTTGTTGATGTTATTATGGAAGTAATGTTTTATAAGTATTCCCCGTGTTCTAATATTTAAGATATGTGGGAAGTGTGAACTTTGGGGACAACGCTCTTTTAAGGGGGGTAGATTGAAATACCCCAAACCTTAGTATGTGGTTTAAACATTAAACTATGGTATATTAAGACTAAAGAGTGTCTTATAAACATTAGTAAACAATTTAAACCATAGAAAACACTATAAAATACCATAAAGGCAATTAGAGCAAAAATGTGCTCTAAGCTTGGGATAACCTTGGTTTAGACACTAAGAGCCTACCAAGACCTTCTTTATATATTAATTAACATATTAAACCAATTACCAAATAAAACCAAGCTTGAAAACAAGTTAAAAAACAAAATGTGCTTTAAGGAGTCTTAAAGCACATTTTTTAAAAATTGTCTTGTAAATGGGTTTTGAGTGGCTAAATGTCCATCATTACACTTTAATTAACATGTGTACTATTTAGTATCACATTAGGAAGTCTAAGTCAATGGGAAATCAAAACTTTCACAATTATGTGCCTTTTTTGTGAATAGTAACTAAATTAAGCTAGTTTATAACATAAGTCAATATAAGTGATTTAATTGGTCAACTAAGACCAAAACACCCCTTATTACTTAATGGGGGCCGGTTCTTGCAAGGGATGAGTCACCCCCCCTTTTTCGTTTAATAAGGAAGAAAAATTGATAAATCAAGTTACTATTTGCTTTAACTTACAAATATCTAAAACTAGCTACTTTCCTTCTCATTCTCTTCATTCTCTTGCAATTCCCACCATCTCCAACCCTTCTTCTTCCTCTCTCCATCGGTTTGCAACAGCTCACACACCATTCTTCATCTTTGAACTCTTGTAATTCCTAGCTCCATATACCAAATCAAAATCCAAGACCACCATTCTTCTAGTCTCATCAAGCTCTTCAACTTCATCCTTTCAAAACTCCAAAACAACCATTTCGGTGCCAAGGAGAACTTCCATGGAAGTAGCTGGAACTCATATTTTTACATCTCATTGTTCACCTTTGCTTCAAGGTAAGGAAAAACCAAAGAAAACTTCATTTCCTTCATTTTTGGCGTTGACCGAAGATGCACCTTGTAATGGTGTCTTCTCTTGTCTTAGTTTAGCTTCATTCTCATCTTCAAAGGGCTTGGTGGATTCTTCTCTTGCTACTTATTCAAACTCTCTTCCACTTCCAAGGTAAAACAATCACCTTAATGTTTTCAGAGGTTATATAACCTAGGGTTTAATAATGAGTAAGCTTGGGGCTTGAATGCTCATTACCTTACTTGTGTGTTGATTAGAAGTTGACAAGCAATCAAGGTCCTTGCCGATTTTAATCAAGGAAACAAGAAAGAAGTTTGAGAGGAAAAGAGGTAAATGCACTAACCTAATGTAGTTTGATGCATTAGGAAAAATGAGCTTAAGTTGTTCATTAAAACTACTTAAGGAGCTAATGGTAAATGAGTTAGTAAAATGCTCTCCAGGAGTTTATTAAGGGCATATGTATTGTTGGGTGTATTTGCAGGTCAAAGGCAAATATAATGTGGGAAATTCAGTGTTTATGGTTTATGCTATTTAAGGGCCTAAGAGCCATGTTATTTAAGGGCCTAAGTGCCAAGCAATTTAAATTATGCACTATATTGTGATGTAGTGTTAAATGGGTGAAGTTTTGTGTATAAGAATGTCTTTGATGGATTTAAGTGTTGTTGGATGCTTAATAGTGAAAACTATGTGTTTTGGTGCAACAAGATGTTAGTAGAACCCATGTCAAAATTAGGTAATGTATAAGAAGTTCTAAGTGTTTAAATAAGCTTTGGTGAACTAAGAAGTGTTAGAAATGAATAAGTATTTTACTAGAGAAAGAACCATGTATTAAGATGTTCTAGAATGCAAAAAGGACTTAGGCATTATCTTGGAGGATTTAGAATGCAAATGAGTGTTTAAGGATACTTCAAGATCATAGTGAGATTGTGTTTAGCATTTATACAAGTTTTGGTAACAATGAGGAAGTAAGGTGTTGTAAGGAAGATGTGTGCACTTGTGGAGAAAATTCTAGGAATGACATAAAGTGTTTTGGTGGGCTAAATAATGTGTGGGAACATGTTATAACTATGAGGAGATCATGTCAAAATTTGTGTATGGTTTAAGTGCATTTCTATGTGGAAATTGCCTCTGTTAAATGAGTTTTTCGGCACGTCCGAACTTCTGTCCGAACTTGGACGTTCGGACATGCCCTGTTGCGTTTAAATTTTCTGAGTTTTAGGCCGTGTCCGAAATTCCGTCCGATCTTTGATGTTCGGACGGGGTGCGAGGACGAGTCTGACTTACAAGTCTCGAATGGTGTCCGAACTTGTAAGTCCGGACAGAAGTTCGGACACACCCATCTATTTTCTCTGATTTTGCTTCGACTTGTGTCCGAACTTTGAAGCTCGGACACATGTTCGGACACTTGAAATTTTTCCTCTGATTTTGCTTCGACCTGTGTCCGAACTTTGAAGCTCGGACACATGTTCGGACATTTGTCTGGTTTCACCTTTTGAGTCTCGACTTGTGTCCGAACGTTGATGTCCGGACACAAGTTCGGACATGGTACTGTTTGACCATAAACTTTGTTTAAGGTTAGAAAACGATGTCTAATGATGGTGATTAGTTAGTAATGATGATATAACGTTGTTTAAGACATGTTAGGTGGGTTATAATGACAATTAAATGGGTGAAAAGTTATAACGAGGTGTGAAAACAAACAAATTAGAAATGTAAAGTGAAAGTTAACAAAGGTCTAGTACATTAATTAACCAACGTTACCAAATGTGTATACGATTCTCCAACGGTGGAAAACAATCAACCTCTCCTTTTCCCACTCAAAATCGGTAGCTCCATGTGCCATAGGACAACTTGTTTTCTCCTGTTTATTAGCACATGAAAAAGCTAGATCTAGGACTTTACTTTTGGTATTTTAATTTCATTACTTTTGCTTAACTAATCTTCATTGTTTTCTTTCAGGTCATACGGTAGATGAGCTTCATCTGACTGCAATTATCTAACACATTATCATATGGTATATGCTAAGATGAGTCATTATCCATAAGACAATATTTAAGCTAAAATCTAGTCCAAATATACCCTAAATGGCGCCCACTATAGAGGCCAAATGGGACTGATTTTTAATTTGATTTTTGTTACACTATATTATACTAAGATCATACTAATATGTGTAATAGGTTCCAGCATTTAATTGGTACATTTATATCATGGTAAAAGGTGAAAGCTTTAAGGTAAAAATGCTGATTTTAGGTACCTTTTTGACCCAAAAATCGCCCCCACTTGTACTATGAATTTAGTACTGAAATTAATTGATTTAGATGGTCAATGTATCCCCTTTTAATATTATCAACTCGTGGTTCCTCAAAAACTTCAAGGCAATTGCGTAGAACACGTTTTTTGACACCCGAAGGTGCGTTTTTGTGCTTTAAGGATATTTTGGAATATAAGAAATCTCTATGAGTTCCAAGTGTTTATAAACATTTATTATGGTCAATAATAATATATTAAGGTGTTACATTGAGTTATATGGGGTTATATCAACTCATGGCACAATTTCCGGGCTACCGGGACACTCCCGAGTAAAATAGGAGCGTTAAGAAATTCCCCCGAGTTCTTTGTTTATTTTTTAAGAAGTAACTCAAGGTTTCTATTTAGAATGATGAATAATGATGTTAGGAACTCTAAGAATGAATTATATAGGAGTTTGTGCCACCTCGGCACTCTTCCGGGGCATTCCCGGGTGTTTGTGGGGCCCCCATCGGGAACTTCCACGTACTTTGTATTTAACTGGGAATTTATCATGAGAACTACATCTTATATGTTTAATAGAGTGTTATGGTGCATTTGGAATGAACTGTAATGCTTTATTTTATTTTATAAAATATTTCCGGGAGTTTTGGGTCTTTCGGGCCCTTAAGGGAACTCCCGGACTTATTGTACTTTTACTCTGTTTAACTGAGGACTTGTGTTTTAAAGGGTCATATAATGATCCTTGATTAACTTCATTTGAGGTTTATAGCTTATATAACTTGTTTAGCTTAAGATCCGGCTTAACGCCCGTTTATGACCTTAAGGAGCTTAGGTGCGTTTTTAACGCCTAAGTGTTTATATACTTTTCTCAGGGTTTAATAATCCCCCAGATAATATTTATTTTCCATTATTTAATTATTTAAAGGTTAGGGGTATTTCAGTCTACCCCCCTTAAAAGGACTTCGTCCCGAAGTCATAACTTCTACTTACATATCCTATGGAATCAAGTTCCTCGTATCTATTCCTGTATACTTATCATTCCTGGGTGTCAATACTATATTGACACCTCTACATTCCATCAGTAATCTGAGTGTATGCAGTTCGTACATAAACATAACCTTGCTCATGGCAAACAATGTAATCATAGCATAAGTAACTTGATAAATACTGTAAAGCAAATAAGTGTCCCAACTTCCTAGCTATCCCACTCGGTCATCACTGCACAAGTGCAATACCAAAACACTCAGTCCTATAGAGTGCAGAGGCGTAAACTCTTGGCAGTAAATCTCTTGTGTGATTGTAGGAATGAATATACTGTAGAGTAAATAAGTGCTTCCATAAACATCCAAGTGTTACATAGAACACAATAATAACCACCCAGGTGTTATATTGAACACATCAATAACCATCCAAGTGTCACATAGGACATAACAGTAATCATTCAAGTGTCACACAGGACATATCAATAACCATTCAAGTGTCACATAGGACATATCAATAACCAAGTGTCAATAGGACACATCCATAACCATTCAACCAATTGCACACATGCGCAACAATCAAACACAAACAACCAAATAAAGAACCAGTATGGACTACAGATATGCCAGTCGCATGTGGTGCTCTACCCCCCTTAAAAAGGGTTACGCCCACGTACCCCTCACAAGTATACACAAAACTAACAGAAAAGTGTTGGATACTTGTCTCGCATGGAGTCTTCTCAATGTCGTGGTTTGACCACATAACCTTGACCATTCTAATGGTCTTGTTCCTGGTCTCCCTAGTCTTGGAGTCTACAATGCGAACTAGGGTCTCCTCATATCTAAGTGTAGGATCTAGCTCGAGTGTCTCGGGCTCTAAGATGTGTGACGGGTGAGGCACATACTGCTTTAGTTGAGAAATGTGAAACACATTGTGCACTCTTCTAAGCTCAACAGGTAAATCTAATCTTTAGGCTAATGGGCCCACTCGCTCCGTAATAAGGTACGGTCCTATATACTTCGGGCTAAGCTTGCCCTTCTGCCCAAATCTGAAAACTCCCTTCATAGGTGAAACTCTAAGGAATACTCGGCCGCCTACTGTGAATTCGAGGTCTCTCCTACGGACATCAGTATATGACTTTTGTCTATTTACAGGGTATAGCCCCCAAGAATCTATGCATTCTCTGATATGTTCCATAGTACATTAGTATGTTTTTGTATTTGAATCCCTTATGTATGGGTGAAGGTAATCTACTATCTTGTACGTTGCCAATATTATCTCATGGCTTGTTTAAACTATCGTGTGTAACACACTTCCATTAATCGCCTCTTAGTTGTAATCGTCGGCGCTTGGGTTCGTATTAATATTTGGTCATACTTAAAATCCTTATCTTTAGGTTATCATCTTGTGATTCTGGTATTTGAGTTTATTGTCGCCATATACGGCTTTCATTTTCAATGTAAAGTATGTGCTACGGTTGAGCCGTGCATCTTATGTATATTATAGAAAGATTTCTTGATATTATTGATTCACCAATAGTCGGTAGTACATACACGATTACTATCGTCTTTTCATCAGGTATACCATAGTAGGGTACCCGCTAAGGTTTCTAACAAGGTACAGTTTCCTTTCAATTGAACATGTTCTTGCGGTTGTGAATCAACTCATGTGAGTACTAGTATAATGTTTCTACTCTTTATATTCTACCATGTTTATAGGTAGGTTCCCATTTAATATATTGGGTTTGAATTCTTAAAGAAAGACATGGAAGTCGATCTTTCCTTCCAGATGGCAATTTGGCCATAACTTAGAAGGTAGCTTGAGAATACTTTTATTATAGGTAATTGTCTCTTGAACTCATATTTAATTTATTAACATGGTTCATGGGATAATAATGGTTAGAATTTCCCTCACAACTGACTATTTTTCCGACATACGCGGAGTTGTTTTAGCTATTTAATCTCCTCAGGGTAACCTGGACAACTTAACCCTTAATTTACACCTTCTACATCTCATATACTTATTAGTCAAATTTTATATTAGATTTAAGAATAAATACTTACGTATCACAGAGATATTTGTGACCACTTGTAAGGAGTCTCAGGAATCATCCAACCCTGATGGGGTCAGCATCAGTGTTGAACTATCCTTCCACACCATTTTGTGTTTGGTTTTCCCTTGATCTGACCAGGATCTTCGACCTTCCACGTCAAATATCAAACAATCACATAATTGTCATTTTCCAAATTTTATCTTATTAAACTTTGTGACGTGGTGAGTACTACATTTTGACCACTATACAACTAATCCAATATCTGTTATAACCTATACTCGAATCTAGTGTATTACCCAAATCCCCGGAACCATATTCCTTTGTTCAAATCATCAAGCGGGGAAGCCAGTTTTTCCTCTTGGCATAAAAGGTAAATTCTTATTTAAACATCTAGGCACATATTGTCTAATAATTATATCCATCAATATTTTTAACTCTTAAATCCATCATACAAGTAATAAATTCAGTTATGGACTTGGATACCTTAGAATACCCTCTTCTCTTTAAAAGACTCATCTAGTATTTAACTCACCAGGGCTTGATTACTGCATACACTTTAGTTATCATTACCTAGAACAAAGACGGTCACATTTAGACTTCAAGGAAAAGTTTCCATAACTCGATCAACAATTACAGTTCCATAAAGTATTATTTCCTCCTCCTTACAGCTTGGCTTTTTCTTATTCTATTTGAACTCCATGAATCAGGTGAACCATATGTTCAGCCTAGGTTAAGTATCTCTTAATATTAGTACCATCTCAAACTAAGGGTTTCCAGTTTGAATCCTACGGTTTGGTAACAGGACAATCAAAGCTTATTGTTTGTTTCTATTTCGTAGGAACATGGTTAATCCACAAACTCAATGGCTTCCAAAAATAGGTCTATTAGGTGTATCAATTAGAGGATTTAGAATCACAGGGATTAGTATATAACGTTAAGAAGGTTTACGTGTAAAACAATTGTTACAAGCCAAGTGGTATGTTTTCCTACTTTTAAATATAACTTCCACTCACTTTTAGTGTATATATTTATTCAAGCTTTTAATATAACTTATACTACCTTCATTGCAAGTGTCAAGGAGAGTTATTCGTTACCATGTTTATATTAAAATTTATATTACATAGAGGGTTAACCTTATTTGATTTCTTGTGCTCTTTACTCACATTCACAAATTGAGCTGTCATAGAAGACACATGCTCGTATAGAACCATAAGGATAGTGTAGGATGTGAGCCTCAAAGTAGGGTAGGTATATTTAATGTTACTTAGCCCTCTGAAATGTATCAATACTCCTCAATGTTTTAGGTTTACAACCTCCAAATTATATGTATATGTGTAGCATTTAGTATTGCTAATTAGGTAGTTCTCTCGACTTCAGAAAATATAGATTCAAAGTTTGTTCTCTCCCCTTTATTAATTAGGAGTCCAGCACTGTCACTATATTGATACTAGCTGAGACCCTTGGTATTTGCTCAAGTATTTTAATACCCGTGCTTATCCATGACGGATGGTTAGTTATATATTTTGAGATTTTGTTTCTCTATTATCATATTTCAAGGTTTCACACTATCTTCTCGCGAAGTTAATAAGGGATTGTAAGATTTTCTAGTCCCGCACTGAGCGGTAAACTCGGTGCCTGGGTATCCCATAAAATTTCAGTGTTGGCTCTTTACGTGCAGGTTTTCATCAAACCCTTTTGACAATTCATGTAGTCTTAAATATTTTATATTAATTACTGTATTCCTTTTCATGACATCTGCTCGTCATTTAGGCAGATCATAATTTGTAGTTACTGTAAGTTTGGACAGTTGATAACGCCCTTCATGAAATACCCCTAACATTTAAAATAATTAAATATAAGTAAATATATATTATTTGAGAAATTATAAATATTATTTGGGGGTTTATTAAATCCTAAGAAAGCATATAAACACTTGGGCGTTAAAAACGCACCCAAACTCTTTAAGGTCAGAAACGAGCGTTAAAAGCCCAACCTTAAGTTGAACAATTATATAAGCTATGGACATTATATGAATTTAAACAAGGATCATTTTATGATCTTTAAGATACAAGTTCTCAGTTAGAACTGAGTAAAAATACAATATACCCGGGAGTTTCCTTAAGGGCCCCTTAAGGCCCGAAAGTCCCGAAAACACCTTAGTAAATAAAGTAAAGCATTACACCTTGTCCTAAATATACAATAACACTCTAATGAACATTGGAGATGAAGTTCTCAAGATAAATTCTCAGTTAAAGGCAAAGTTCTCGGAAGTTCCCGATGTGGGCCCCATAAAGGCCCGGGAATGCCTAGGAGGAGTGTCAAGGTGGCACGAACCCCTATATAAATTATTCCTAGAGTTCCTAAAATCATTATTAATTATTCTAGAGGATTCCCAAGCTACTTCTTCAAAAATAAACAAAGAGCTCGGGGGAAATTTCTTAACGCTCTGTTTACCTCGGGAGTGCCCCCTTTAGCCCGGAAATTGAGTTACAAGTTTATATAACCCCATAAAACTTAATGTAACACCTTAATATATTATTATTGACTATAAAAATGTCAATAAACACTTGGAACTCATAGCGACTAATTAATTCCTAGAAAATTCTTAAAGCACAAAAACGCACCTTCGGGTGTCACAAAAATGCGTTTTACGCAATTACAACAATTATGGATATATTGAAGATAATCAAATCATATTGATATATGGAATAAGTGGAAATAATTATGGGTATATAATTAATGTGATAAAGATATATCTTAAACTGGAAATTCATTATCACATGTGGAGATCACATAAAATAATAAACTAATGAACTACCTAGAGTCACTATAAAATAACAGGGGGAAATAAAGAACATACAGGATTGGTATATTACAAGTATTAGTTCTACAGTGACAGTACTGTAATGTTTAATGAATAGTTATATTAATATTACCCGGTATTGCTTGTAAATATAACAGCGTACGGGGAAGGACTGTTAAAGCATGAATTGTCAAGCTAAGCTATCACGGTGAACGGTATGTTAATTGTGTGGTCTGAATGTCCTAAGGATTATCCTAAGGTCCATACATTATGTGTTAATTGTTTAAGAGCGATATCTGTGATTTTATGTGAATGATGTTGTATACTGTATTGCTCAACTTTGTTGCGTTGTATTTTTACGCGAACGTCTTATGACTGGAAGTTTATACATCTAAACTGGAAAAAGACTAACTGACCTTTAGGTATTATTGAACCTAACTGATGGTCAACTGTTGTAGTCGTAACTCAAGGATTGGTTATTGTGTCATTGACAAAAGGGCTAACTTATAAAGAGAGGAATCCAGACAGTTTCGACTTTCTGGATGCGCATTGTGATCACTACGAGAGACTTCAATGGGGAGTCACTCAAAGGAAATCCATCAGCCACATTCGGGGATGGCGGAGGGCACTACCGTTGGTGCACAGGTTCGACCGGATCGGTCAATATATATATATATCTCTATCCAGGGCCATAAGGTCAGCTGGTAACGGTTCTATTGGAACCCAGGGGACTAATGTCCATTAATAAGTTATTAAGGGTTGTCTTGACATGAAGCCTGAGGTGGAATTCAATTGGAAAAGAAATGATTGGTTTAAAGGATAAGGGCCAGGTGGCTAACTAACAAGTACAGTTTAATACGCGTATCTTGTTTTGGTGATTGTTATGGATTATTAATGTGTGTTTATTGGTTATTGATATGGATTATTGTTGTGTGGATATTGGTGTTGTGTACTACTGTACGCTGATGTTTACAGGTGAACTGTTATGTGATTGTTAAATGTTTACAGTTATTACTGTTATCATTGTAAAGCGGTATTTTATGTAATGAATCTAATATCAAGATGGCTAAAACGACTTAAGGAATCCAAATGATTTAAGACTACATTTAGCATACCAGCATTTCGATTGTTGAGCCCTTCAATTGGCCAAAAATTCCAGGTTATTGAAGAAGACTCAAGCCGGAGCGAGGGACACGGGGGTAGCTGATGTATTTCAATAAACACTTTGGTTTTATTTTACTTTGTATTGTTTTAAGGAGATTGTTGTATTCAGATAGTTGCTCATTTAGTTGGATTTGGTTTGTAATAATTAGAGTGCTCAGTATCTGTTCATCACTGCGTGAGGAGTTGTATTGTTGGAAAGAGTAAGGATGCCTTGTTACTCACAAGGGTGAGTAACGGCTTGTAACACCGAGGTAGATAGTTTATCTTCCACTGCGAATTGTTATTTGTTATACTACGACTTGCGACGTTATTACAGGTTTGGGATTAGGGGTGTTACAGTCTGACCATATGTCTGTGGGTGAAATGTTGTACTAAGTTTCAGCTTAGCACCTAGCACTTCCGTTGTCGCTCGTCAATATCTCGAAAGGAATCTGGTATCCCTATATGAAACGATGGTCTTCGGCACACCATGGTGCCTCATGATCTCCCTGTCGAACAACCCTACAAGCTTAGGCACCTTCCAGGTGTCCTTCATCGGAATGAATCTATCCACCTGGGTCATGCGATCAACTACAACCTAAATCATGTTCAGACCTCCCATAGCAAGTGGGAGTGCGAACATAAAATCCATGGACATATCATAGAATTTCCACTCTGGGATTGGCATCGACTGTACCATACCCAGGTCTTCTGTGCTCAAACTTCACCTTCTGACAAGTAAGGCATCTCAAAACAAAATCAGTCACAACTTTCTTCATCCCACTCCACCAGAAGTAACGCTTCATGTCCTTGTACATCTTAGAAGCTCCCTAATGGATGGATATGGAAGAACAATGTGACTCCTGCAATATGCGCTCCTTCAGCTCTACGCTATCCTAAGGGACGCATAACCTACCATTCAGCCTGATCAGACCATCATCATGAAGCCTGAAGTTGTACTTCCTACTGAAATATCCCAAATATTAATTACCTTAATTAATAATGAATTAATTAAATAAAAGTAATTAATGAGAGGTAAAGGAATTAAATATCCTTAAATAAGTTAAGAGGAATAACTTAATATTTAAATAAACCCTAAGAATCCGTTAGGAAACACTGACAAACCCTAAAACGACCTTGAGGAGGTTTTAGGAAAGAAATATAAACGAAATTAAATTAATCTTTTTTACATCAAAAAACGTGTCACAAATATTTTAGAAGTGAAATGAGGTCCTAGATACCTTGTAAAGTTATTTGGGTAATTTTAGAAGCATTCAAAAATTGGTTAAAGACTCAGAACAAAAGACGTCGTGTTTGCGCCAAAAATGATGAAACGTAAACCAATTAAAAATTAAATACTAATTAATATAATTTATAAATGATAATAATAATTATTATTTGAAAGTATAAATTTGGAGTCATAAAAAGGCATGTCTCGTTATAAGTGAATACAAAATAGGAATAACGAATTGGGCCATCTATAAATGGGATAAATATTTTTAGTTGATTAAGTGATAGGTTAAAATGGTTAAGGAATTTGTTCTATAAATCGATATTAATTTGTAAATATTAAGGTTAGTATATATATATAATGGGTTAACATTGGAACTTACGAGAGCGTACATATATGTGTATAAATACGTATATATATATAGTTCAAGGATTAGGACAAAAAGAAATTTTATAATTCATACGGAACTTAGAATATTATGAGGATATGAATGTATATATTAGTGTAACATTAAATTGGTGGGAACATACTTATATAAGGTATATATATATATATATAATTGGGATAAAAATATAAGTTAGGAGATATTGGAGGAATAATATAACATTAAATAAAATTTAAAGAAGTAAAATTATAAGTGAAAAACCATAATAATTAAGAGTGAAGGTTGGTGTAAGTTTGGAGAATACTAAGAGGATTAATGTAACATTGGTATTACAATTGGAATTGTTGTGAGCATACATGTATACATATATACATACAAGTATACATAGCTAATACGTTGAACTTAGAAGAATTGTACAAAGGAGAAACATGTTATAGATTGTAAGAAGTTAACTCATAAGGATTAACATGGGACTTAAGTATGAGACTATATAATATAACACTAAGAGAGAGAATTTCATTATACTACATTAAGTATAAAGAGCCTTAATGTGTATGGCTAAAGTTGGTGAAAGAAATTGTAGTAACCTTAAGGTGTTGGAAGTTGAATTGGGAAACTATATAATATAGTTGGTAAATTAAGTTAAGAGAATAAACTTAACTAATTCCGAATGGAATACCTTAAGTGATAACCCGATTAATAAATAATAATTAATCAATGGGGCTAACTACAAGGAGTTCGTAATCATACGGGAATACCGAATGGTTCCAGGATTCTATAGGGAATTAATACATGGTGTTATATTCCAGACCTGAGAGGTTAGAGAACGGACGCGGGACTTCACGTTAGTGTCCCTCCGGTGTATAGTAAGGTTTCTTATAGCCTGTATGTTACCGAGTTTACCTTGGCTTGTTTGCTATCTGTTGTGTGAAAACGACCAATAAGATAACTGCATGGAATATGGTTTATTGCATTGTTTTGTGTTATTGCAATTCCTAACTACACTTTAGAGTAGATATAGAAAACACGCGAGGAACTTTTGATAATGATGGAAAATACCAAAATGATTAAGGGAAATGAATTACTTAATGATGAATAACATTTGAGGATTACTTACTAATCTCCTTGGAATACTTAGTCCACATCCATTACCATGATGATTCGAACTAACACTAGATACTACTAACGAACTTGGTTATTGGGGGGTTGAAAGGAAATCCGGGAAGTTACCGGCCGCGTGCGGAGTTTGGTTGGAGGGTGGTATCTGCATAAGATCCGACTTCCACTGTTCTTGTGTCCCAGAGTCAGAGATTGGCTCGGCGTCCTTGGCATCTGATCATCGACGGGGGAATTTGATAGTACGTCACTACGACGGAAGTTGTTGCTGAGTTATTATACTCAATTTGGACAGGGTTCATAAATACCCACGTTAACACACGTCACACTGACGGTATTTGATTTGAGAGTTTCATACTCACCTAACAGGGTCCATACCCACCCGAACACATTTGATAATTGAATTTGGAAGAGGCAATCCCATTGTGAGGATTGTCCGAGGATATATTGATTAAGGTCGTACACAGGATTTCAAATATAATCTCAAGGCCTAAGATTGAACATAGAACTGACTCACTATAATCGATGTCTTGCTCTTGTTCTTGATGGAACGTTTGATTGAAGGAATGTTTTGATTGAGTGTTTATTATTACATGCTATCATGCTGTGTGTTTACTGCACTTCATTATGTTGTTTAATAAAATTAACCTCATGTATATCGACCAATCAGTTGTGTGTAGCCTGGTAACACCCGGGTTACACGTTATCATACTCAGCCAGTTGTGTTGAGCCCGTTGGGGCCTAACCATTTTCCAGGTACACAACGGAAGACGTATTTGGAGTGCGGGAAAGGGTAGTTAGATGTATACTACCCTTTTGGTTTATTATTTGGGATTATACACCCATTTGTACTATTTTGGTTTAACTTAGATTGCTCACATGCATATTGGTTAAGAGTCGTAGTGTATGGGTTTAATTATCTTTTAGTCATCACAATGTTTTATATGTATGTGTATTTGGAAGCTTTGTTACTCATGTGGGTGAGTAATGGCGGTAACACCCATGGTTAAGTTATTATAATTATTTCCGCTGCATTGGATGAGTTAAATACGATAATGATCGGGTTGAGACTAGATTACGAGTAGGGGTGTTACACCTACTGACAAATGTCCCATCTGTCAGCTTGTATGATCTCTCCTATATACTGGTCACCCTTCTGAGCACTGCACACCTCATCAATCAAACTGGTGCTTGCAACTTAAGCATGAAGCGAGTGTACTCGGCGACTTAAAACATCGGCTACAACATTAGCCTTACCTTCCTTATACTGAAGGTCAATGTCATAGTCCTTTAGAAACTTGACACATCTTCTCTGCCTCATGTTAAGCTCCTTCTAAGTAAACACGTACCTCAAGCTCTTGTGATCAGAGTAGACGGTCGCCCTAACACCGTACAAGTAATGGCACCAGATCTTCAATGCGAAAACAATTGCACCTAACTCAAGATCATGTGTAGGATATATCTCCTCATGCTTCTTTAGCTGACGGGAGGCGTAGACGGCCACCTTCCCATGCTGCATGAGTACACAACCTAACCCCATGCCAGACGCATCGCAGTAGACCTCGTATCCCTCTGTGCGCTCAAGAATAGTCAAGATCGGTGCTGAGGTCAACCCCATCGGTCCACACAAACGGTGCATCCTTCTTCATCAAGGTCGTCATAGGCTTCGCAACCCTAGAGAAGTCCTTGACAAATCTCCGATAATAGCTTACTAACCCCAAGAAACTCCAAATGTCGGTAACTGACTTCGGTCTAGGCCAAGTGTGTACTTCCTCTATCTTCGCTAGAACCACACATATCCCGACGTTTGAGATGACATGACCAAGAAAAGATACTCGATCTAGCCAAAACTCGCACTTGGAGAACTTTGCATAAAGCTGGTTCTCCCTCAGTATCTCCAATACTCCTCTCAGGTGGCTCTCGTGCTCCTCCTTAGACTTCGAGTATCTCAGAATGTCATCTATGAAAACCATAACCGACTTGTCCAGGTGCTCTCTGAACAATCGGTTCATCAGGTCCATGAACTTCACCAAAGCGTTCAACAGACCGAACAAAATCACCGTAAACTTATAGTGGCCATATCTCGTCCTGAATGTCGTCTTCTCAATGTCTTGCTCCCTAATCGGAATCTGATGGTACCGTAATCTCATATTTATCTTAGAGAACACAAATGCTCCCTTCGACTGATCGAACAAATCGTCTATGCGAGGCAACAGGTTTTTGTTCATCATTGTGATTTCATTCAACTCTCTATAGTCAATGCATAGTCTGAGGCTGCCATCTTTCTTCTTCATGAAGAGTACTGGGGCACCCCAAGGTGATACACTAGAGTGTACGAATCCCTTATCAAGTAGGTCTCGCAACTGCTCCTTCAACTCCTTCATCTTAGCTGGAGTCCTACGGTATGGTGCCTTCGCTATGGGTCCAATCCCTGGTAATAAATCAATGGTGAACTGTACCTCACGTGCTGGTGGCATGCCTAGAAGTTCCCTAGGAAAGAGGTCGGGAAACTCCAGTACCACTAGCACATCTAGGCTGAAATCTGGATCCTGTTCCATGTCCTGAACATAACAAAGGAACACCTCCATCTGTTTCTTGATCTCCCTAAACATGGACATCACATAAATGATCTTGGTCGAAGGCTCTCTAGCTGTATGAAACTGTAAGTCCAGAGGGAATCTTGAGCAACAGTCGGTGCTCGGCACATAGAATACGGCCCTTGTGTCGCTCCAACCCGTTTATCCCAACAATCACATCAAACCCAATCCCGTGAACTAGACCAGATCAATGGGGAAATCTTCATCCTTAATCCGGATGGTGGCTCCTCGGTAGTAATGTGTGCATCAAACCTTCTCTATAGACGGGAGTGTGACCATAATGTCTGGGAGTTCCTCTGCATCTAGCCCCAACTTCTTCTCAAGTGTAGGCAAGATGAAGGTGTGTGAGGCTCCAAAGTTGAATAATATCGATGCAATGACTCCATTTTTTTTAGCACGGGTGACCATAGGAAGATGATTTCGTGGAGGTGGAGGAGAAGGTGTAGGTTGAAAGGTAGTGGGAGATGAAGAAGAGAGATTATGAAAGGGAATTGGAGTAAGAGAGTAGGTATTAGTTGCTGTAGGTAAAGGAGTGTAAGGTGTAGATGTTGAGGGCATAAAAGAGGGTGTAATGGTGGAATTTTGCTTATACGGGACTACGGGTAGAATAGATGGGACATAAAGATGTGTAGTAGTATGTGGATGTGGGTTGTGTAGTTGTGTAGTTGTGGTGAGGTGTGAGCTAGAGGAAAAACAAACTCATCAAATCCACATCTCGAGAGATGTAGATGCGGTTTGTAGTGGGGTCTAGACATACGTAACTAGTGTGATCCTTGTTGTAACCTAGAAAAATACAAAGTGTAGATCTGTTGGAGAACTTATGTGTGTTGTATGGTCTCATATTTGGCCAGCAAGCACTCCCAAAAACCCTTAGGTAAGATAATAAGGTGGAGCTTTGAATAGGGCTTCATATGGTGTTTTAATGTGTAATACGGAAGACGGGGTTCTTGTTATACCCAAAATTTTGACCGTCCTGGTTAGGGTCTACGAGGTTTTGGTGTTGTGATGTGCATTTCAATCAAGTAGTGAGAGATTCCGGCTCGATTGGCGCGTCCCAGGGCTTGGGGAGCAGCTTCGTCACTATCACGGGCATTTTCGTAATTTTTAAGGCTCATGAGGCCTCCAATAAGCTTTCTCTCTCCTCCAAAGGATGCCTAAATCGGCTTGAAATGCTTTGATTTTAACCAATGATAGAGGATGACATTTTAAGCATAATGGCGTTGGAATTTTGATTTTTCGAATTTCCAATAATTTTCTAGCAATTTCTGTCTGAATCTGACGAGAAATTCAATTTAAAAATATTCCAACATTTAAAAAATCCGATTCCACCTCAAAAAATTCATAATTTCCATCCTTGACATGTGGTTAAAATTTCACAGCAAAATTCCTTTGGGAAGTCATTTAATTAAAATATCAAAAAATCTTACTTTTACTGGTTTTTCTTTATCTTTAAGAAAGTCTATATAAGGGGATAGGTTTTTTGATAAAATCAGAATCTCATATGCTCAAGAACCCTATGAAGTCAGAAAGCACAGCCTCCCCTCTCTCTCTCACGTTTTCCAACACCCGGCCACCCGAATCATACCGAAAATCCCCCGAAATCACCATCTAAACTCGTTTTCCAATCCCCAAAGCACCAATAATCATCAAAACCCCACATAAACACCACCAAAATGTGAAGAACAGCAAGAACAACCAACAACCAGAAGCTTGGTTCGAAAACCTTTCGGGTCTGCCATCAACAGAGCACTCAACGAATCCCGGTGTGAAGAATCATTGTGAACCCGAGGTAAAACACGTAGAAATTCCACTTTCCTAATTCTCTACGGTATTATCTGTCTTGCCTCAAAATTTGGTCTCAAACAAACTCTTTTTCGCTTCTGTATCGCTAATTGTTTTAGCTACTGCCCTGTTACTTGTTTGCTAAGTTTCGTATTAATTTCGATTTCAAATTGAGTTCTTTCAATTACTAACGTGTTTATAATCTTTCAGGCTATACACCCATAAAATTTGAGCTCAAAACACCTTCGGGAACTATCAAAAACCCACTGTCCGTGGGTTGTCCGTGACCTCGGACTCATTGTCCGGGACCATAGACGGGTTGTCCGTGACCACGGACACCCACGAACGGTGGCGGGATTTTATATTTTACAATTTTTCAAATTTTAGGGTTTCTGTCAATACATGTCCGGGCCCACGGACACCCTGTCTGTGGCCCCGGACTTTTCAAGTTTGCGTTTTTATTTTAGTTCTATTTTCGAAATCATTTAATTTAACTGGGGTCCGTGGTCTCGGACATTAGGTCCGTGGCTACGGACGTGGTTAAGTTTTGACCTAATTCTGCCTCCGAAACCCTAGTTTAGGTAGCTTTTAATTTCACTTTAATTTTCTGTCAAAAAACGCTAAAAAATAAAAAAATCAGAAGCGCGCACTTACGTTAAAACGACTCGTAATAAGCCGTAATTAAACTAAGTAGAGGAAAAACGACTTCTAGGGGTAATGAAAGTAATTGAACCCTAAATAAGTCGTATACCAAGCCCCCGAACCCGAACTCTCCTTTCCTGATTTAATCTAGGTCAAAATTAGGTGGCGACTCATAATAGATTCCAGTGAGCTAGCTTAGGTTTTAATAATTGATGTTATATGACATAGTTATTAATCCTAGGTTATAATTGGACCTAAAACCCGGTTAGATCCTAATCAGCTTTAATCAACATAGGGTAGGGTTTAAAATCGAGGCTCACAGACTGGCGACTCTGCTGGGGACAACTTCTTAATATTAACTTGTTTAATTTTAAGAAAGAGGGTTTAACTTGAAAATGTTTATTTATGGCATTTATTATATTGTTTGTTTACTTTTGTGCGCACTTTAATTTTTGCACCCTTGCATCATATGAGAGCGAGGGTCCACGCAAACCAATTTCACCCCGGGACCCGTTTGAGGGTCCCCTGTCAGGGACTCACACCTTTTAGGCGATGTGAATAAGTGGGGGAAAAGAGGAGGGTGTCGTCTAACCCCACCCCCTTAATACCTGGGCTTTAGCCCCAAGCATTTTCCTGGCAGTAACTTACCTAGCCCATTGTTTGGTCAGTCAAAGACCCAACCGTAGACGCACACCTTTAGGTGATGTGAAAAAGTGGGGAAGCCCAAAGAGAATAGCATGCAAGCCCTATTCCTTTGTGGTGACCTGGGCCCGCGCCCCAAGCACCTCTCCGGATCGACCTGTACCCGTTGGACTGAGTCATTTTGTGAGGACATTTGTATCACCACCTTATGTAAGACTTCTGTGCATATGTTCTCTTTTTCCTGGGCCTCAGGCCCGATGTCTGTATCGATCCATCAATCTCTTCTAGCCCAAATGGAACATTTAAAGGGTTTTGATAGTCCAAACTCTTCGATCACCCCAAAATCAAAAAGCAAAAATCCTTTAGGCTGATTCTTGTTACGAGCATGATTCTTGCAAGACCCACTCGTAAGACCGCTGAATCCTGTAACCCAAAAGTTTAGTCCAGAGCAGACCCTTCCAAAATTTTGGAGTCCGGTATTCATTGCAGCGCACTAATTTTCAGCCTGTGTTCCTAAGTTTAGTCCCAGTCTCACTCCTGCAATGCTGACTTATCTTTTTGCTCAAAACAGGCAGCACCCCTCGCAGCTAGGATGTCGTCTAGAGTGAACGATCGAAGTACTCAGCTCGCTGAGCTTGCGGATTTGATAGGGAAACTAGCTGAGTTGGAATTTATCCACAGGAGTGCCTTGGAAGAGCTAGGCTCAGGATTTGTGTCGGCTGCAAGGGAAGCGAGAGCTCTCATCCATGCTCTCGGGGAAGTCATCCCTTTAGATTTGGCCCCCAATGGGGACGGGGTCAAGTCACCGGGGAACCAGGAACCGCAACAAGAGTAGGCCGCACAGGTGCCCATTGTAGATCTGCAGCAGCCGCAGAGTCAGATTCTGAGAGTACTTCTAGGGCGGGGGTTAGTCCAACTCAAAGCCCCGCAGTTCGCGGGCGGCATATGGGGGCATATCCCGAGCAGTTCTGTCGTTTCCACCTACTCACAGGCCACTCCACAGATATTGTCGTAATTTGAGGTCTAAAATTTTGTTATTGGCCCAAGAAGGAAAAGTCCAGATTGCAACCATGGTATCGGAGCTTCCCCACAAAGCCGAAAGGGAGTTCACACCCATTGGTTGTCCCTTAAGCCAGGCCTTTGAGGAGCTGCAGGACGAAGGGCTAATACGACCGCTCATTCCTCGCCATGGAGAGACAGAAAAGGGGAATAGGCTCAGTCAATTTTGCAGGTACCATCAGCTAGCGGGACATGATACCAATGATTGCAAAGTGCTGAGACATCAGATCCAAGACCTCATCGATCAGGGATATCAGCGTTTGGATGACCTCGAGACCTCAGAGTCCGAAGTTCAGTGTGCTGCCTATACTGTTTTCTGGGATGACAAAAAGGCAGCACGAGGGGCAGGACGGAAGCCCACATCCACGGTCCGCTTTGTCCCAGCAAATGCTCACATTACTCGGTCGGGCAAGCATTACGGATCACCTGAAAAGCCATCGCAAGGGGGAGAGCGAATGTTGTCTCCCCCGGTGGCTGAAGAAATTCCAGGTGAACGAGAACTGCTTCAGAAGCTGAAGGCAACAACCATCCTCATGGCCATCTGGTCTTTGCTTACGATCTCGCCAGAGCACCGACGGGCCATTGACAAACATTTGGGCGGGCCAGAGGAAAGTTTAGCCCCAGAGAGGATGGTCGCGGCTCTTTCGCAAAAGCAGGAAGAGGAGATCAATTTTCATGATAGCGAGATCTCCGAGCACTCGAGAAAAGCATTGTATATTACTGTTTGGTGCGGGGCCTTCAAGGTGCCAAAGGTCCTCATTGACACAGGAGCAGACGTTAGCATCTGTCCTCTGATAATGGCAGAGGGTATGGGTTACGACAAGTTTGAGTCCTGCCAAATAGTGTTGCGAGGGTATGATGATAACCCAAGACATGTCTTCGGCCTATTGGATCTTCCACTCAAGTTTGGGACGATTATTCATCCAGTGAAGTTCTTGGTTCTGCAAATTTCCCATTCTTTCAATCTGATTTTGGGACGGGATTTCCTTCAAGATTTGATGGCCGTCCCTTCTACGGTGCATCAATGTTTGAAGTTAAAAAGAGACGGGAAGGTTCATATCGTTAGAGGTGAACCACATCAGAAGGAGTTGCCTGATTGCATGGTTGAAGAGGAGGGTTCGTCCCATCTGAGCAGGTTCAGTGTTGTACTAGAGCAGTCCGACCCAACTTCTCTTCAGAAACTTAAGGTTGGACCGGGGAAGGTTATCATGGAGAAGTATGGTTATCAAGAGGGTTAGGGCCTTGGCAAGGATCTCCAAGGAATCCCAGACGTTCTATCTCCGGCAGCGAATCCTGGTCGTCAAGGACTTGGGTACGGTAAGAGCAGCGGAGGAGGAAGCGATGCCTGATTGGATGTTCCTTGAAGAATAGATTAGGGGTAGTTAGTCATTTACGGCCCGCTTTGGGGTCATTAGGAGTCATTATTATTTTCCTTTGGTTGTTTTACATTGCTTCTTTCCTTCCGTAGCTAGTTTAGTTGTCTCTCCCATTTACTTGGTACTCGATGTCATTGTTACTTCTTTTGGTTATCAATAAAATTTCTTCTTTGTTAATGTTTTAATGTTTATACATTCGTTCATGTGCTGAAAAAAGAAAAGAAAATAAGGGAAAAAAAACTCTCTCTCATAAAGCATGTCTTCAAACTTATAAAAGGAAAAACCTTTGTTTTTCACGAAACCCCCTGTACAAAACCACCTTCCCATCCATGCATTCACCACCTCCATATCAGTCACCACACATGTCACAGCATTCCATCATTTCTACCATTTCATCTGACACATAAAAACAAAACTGCTGCCACCAAAAGAACAAAAAATAAATCACTCGGCAATCACCCCATCACCACTCACCACCATCGTTTACCGTCACACATGCAATCACCCTCCATAACTAACTTGGGCATTCTAAGGTTTTTCAAGTAAACCCCACAACAATACTGGGGGCAATCTGAGTTAAGGAGCGATAATGTTTGTTTATCTTGTTTATTTTGTGCAAGCAAGTCTCTGAGTGTACACTTCGCGAGAGTGCCTTGAGTGGTAAAACCAAGAGTGAAAGAGCGTGTCATTTCTACACGACTCCATAGAGGTCACATCCAAAGGTAAGGTAAACGGCTTGACTCCAACCGAAGGAGATAATTTGTAAATTTACACTTAAACCTATGAAAAGTAACAAAGAACGGATGCACAACTATTAGGGATGACGAAGCACCTAAGTACAGCACCACACAGCCAAAAAGCTTGTGAGCCCTGGCATTAACCCTAGGCACCCCCGGTGAGCTTTTCATATACGTTCTCTTTTTCAACGCTACAAACTCCACAAATAAGCCAGCCAATGATGAATAACCAACCCGGTGACCAAAGGAGGCAAGGAGCCCGACTTCCGAACAGCAACTTCACAAGTCCAAAGAAGCAAAACTGCTACCAACATGACGAAATGATCCGTAAATGGCCCAAGAGTGGCGCAGGATCCCACTGAGCTAGCATCAAAAACAGCTCTCAAGTTCAAAACCGGGAAACACAAGAACCCCGAAGGAAAGGACAATGAAAGAAAGGCAAACCTGAAAAGCCTCGAAGAAATCCGAAATAGAGAAGATGCAAGGAACCACCCGAGCTCCAAGCTCATAAGTGAAGTCATCACGAAGTAGCCAAACGACTTCAAGACAAAGAAGGCAAGTCCGAGAGAAGGTGCAAGTTGCAGCTTTGGTCACCCTTATAGCTCCACATATCCTAAACATTCCTCCATTGTCCTGTTATCGTTCATCACACCCCATAGCCACGTTACAAGCTTAAAAGACTTCTGACTTAGTAGTTGTGTATCCAATCACGAGAAGGTAACAGGTTGAACGCGTAAATCTAACAAATGTCAAATTCAATGGTTGAGATGTCTTGACACAAAAGGAGAGCACGACTGCAAACATTAAACACTTTGAGTGTAGGACAGAAAGCACCACCTCAAGATAAACCCTGACCTTGTGAGAATGAGACTTGTTTTTGCGCAATTAATCAAAAAAAATACTGGGGGCAATCGATCGTTCCGATCGATTGCCACAAGTCCTAAAAAACTCAGGTTGCCTTAAGGAAAAATACTGGGGGCAATTGTTGGTCCCAACAATTGCAGCGATGACACCGATGGAGGCCCAAAAACCCGAAACCCAAAGGTTTTAAAACCCTCTCATATCACTCAGGCCCGTCCTAAGCCCTTCCTCCACACTCAAATATCCACAGGCCCGTCCTAAGCCCTTCCTCCACTTTCAGACATCCTCAGGCCCGACCTAAGCCCTTCCTTCACATTTAAACACCCACAGGCCCGTCATGAGCCCTACCATCTCCAGGATTGCCATGAGCCCTAGTCCTTCTACATTCATCATGCACCTAACACATTTTCACTCAGAACCAATCCTTAGGCCCGTCATAAGACCTAGTTCCTTCCTTAGGCTCGTCATAAGACCTAGAACCTTCCTTAGGCTCGTTATAAGACATAGAACCATCCTTAGGCTCGTCATAAGACCTAGATCCACCTTTAGGCTCGTCATAAGCCCTAGTAGCATTCCCCTAGGCTCGTAGTAAGACCTAGCATTACCTTTTAGCTTACTCACTCTCATCAAACACATTGCATTCATCTCATTCATATAGGCTCGTCATAAGACCTAGTTGCATTATCTAGGCGCGTCACAAGACCTGCCGACAGAAAGTTGGCGAGGTGATGGCAATAAATCCTCCTTTTGCGATGTCAACTTATTTTTGGGATCAACGAATGGTGGGCAAAGGCAATAAGTCCCCAGGGTTTTTACCAGGAGTTATCCCTGCACACCGGCTTGGGGGCGATGGCAATAAGTCCACATTGGGTCCAGCCAGGAGCATTGGCACGGGTTTCGGTCCTTAGAAGCATCCGAGCATCATCAACATCATCAGCATTATCATCATCAACAACATCATTAGCATCATTAGCATTTCAGCATTCTTGCATTTGCATACCATCCAGTTTTCACATCCTAGGTAGTCAACGCCTTAGAATCGCTTGACATTGCGTCATTTCATTGACTATAGGTAGTCAACACCTTAGAATCGCTTGACATTATTTCATTTTTGTCACCTAGGTAGTCAGCGCCTTAGAATAGCTTGACATATTTTCACTTATAGGGGGTCAGCGCCTTAGAACAGCTCGACAACGTTTTGTTGCTTAGGTAGTCAGCGCCTCCGAATAGCTGGACGTAGTCAACGCGGTTTCGCACAACATCGGGGATTCTGTGGAGTCCAAAATTTTGGGGCATCACTCAAGCATCAACCAGACTTTTCACATCCATTACAAAGTCCAGTTGACGGGGGGCAGTCTGTTATACCCAAAATTTTGACCCCCTTGGTTAGGGTCTACGAGGTTTTGGAGTTGTGAGGGGCATTTCAATCAAGTAGTGAGAGATTCCGGCTCGATTGGCGCGTCCCAGGGCATGAGGAGCAGCTTCGTCATTATCAGGGGCGTTTTCGTAATTGTTAAGGCTCCTGAGGCCTCCAATAAGCTTTCTCTCTCCTCCAAAGGATGCCCAAATCAGCTTGAAATGCTTTGATATTTTAACCCACGATATAGGATGACATTTTAAGCATAATGGCGTTATAATTTTGATTTTTTGAATTTCCAATAATTTTCTAGCAATTTCTGTCTGAATCTGACGAGAAATTCAATTTAAAAATATTCCAACATTTAAAAAATCCGATTCCACCTCAGAAAATTCAAAATTGCCATCCTTGACATGTGGTTAAAATTAAACAGCAAAATTCCTTTGGAAAGTCATTTAATTAAAATATCAAAAAATCTTACTTTTATTGGATTTTCTTTATTTTTAAGAAAGTCTATATAAGGGGATAGGTTTTTTTGATAAAATCAGAATCTCATATGCTCAAGAACCCTAGGAAGTCAGAAAGCACAGCCTCCCCTCTCTCTCTCACGTTTTCCAACACCCGGCCACCTGAATCATACCGAAAATCCCCTGAAATCACCATCTAAACTCGTTTTCCAATCCCCAAAGCACCAATAATCATCAAAACCCCACATAAACACCACCAAAACGTGAAGAACAGCAAGAACAACCAAAAGCTTGGTTCGAAAACCTTTCGGGTCTGCCATCAACGGAGCACTCAACGAATCCCGGTGTGAAGAATCATTGTGAACCCGAAGGTAAAACAGGTAGAAATTCCACTTTTCTAATTCTCTACGGTATTATCTGTCTTGCCTCAAAATTTGGGCTCAAACAAACTCTTTTTCGCTTTTGTATCGCTAATTGTTTTAGCTACTGCCTTGTTACTTGTTTGCTAAGTTTCGTATTAATTTCGATTTCAAATTGAGTTCTTTCAATTACTAACATGTTTATAATCTTTCAGGCTACACACCCATAAAATTTGAGCTCAAAACACCTTCGGGAACTATCAAAAACCCACTGTCCGTGGGTTGTCCGTGACCTCGGACTCATTATCCGGGACCACGGACGGGTTGTCCGTGACCACGGACACCCACGGACGGTGGCGGGTTTTTATATTTTACAATTTTTCAAATTTTAGGGTTTCTGTCAATACATGTCTGGGCCCACGGACACCCTGTCCGTGGCCCCGAACTTTTCAAGTTTGCGTTTTTATTTTAGTTCAGTTTTCGAAATCATTTAATTCAACTGGGGTCCATGGTCTCGGACATTAGGTTCGTGGCTACGGACGTGGTTAAGTTTTGACCTAATTCTGCCTCCAAAACCCTAGTTTAGGTAGCTTTTAATTTTACTTTAATTTTCTGTCAAAAAACGCTAAAAAATAAAAAAATCAGAAGCGCGCACTTAGGTTAAAACGACTCGTAATAAGCCATAATTAAACTAAGTAGAGGAAAAACGACTTCTAGGGGTAATGAAAGTAATTGAACCCTAAATAAGTCGTATACCAAGCCCCCGAACCCGAACTCTCCTTTCCTGATTTAATCTAGGTCAAAATTAGGTGGCGACTCATAATAGGTTCCAGTGAGCTAGCTTAGGTTTTAATAATTGATGTTATATGACATAGTTATTAATCTTAGGTTTTAAGTTGACCTAAAACCCGGTTAGATCCTAATCAGCTTTAATCAACATAGCGTAGTCTTTAAAATCGAGGCTCACAGTTCTATTTATCAGATAGGTTGTAGTGAGAAATGTTGGGCACTAAAAATGATAAGGTAAAGATGAGTAAGAGATGAGAGCTAGGCCTTTGTCTACAATCTGTCTTTGACGATTCTCAACTGTTCCATTTTGAGCATGTGAGTGAGGACATGTGAGTCTATGAGAAATCCCTGGAACCCTTAGACTTCTAGATAGAGGTTTGAATTTTGCACTCCCATCACTCTCAACATCTTTGATCTTAAGGTCAAACTGTAGTTGAACATAGTTCATAAACTCTAGGAAAACAGCAGTGGCAACAGATTTAGCGGGTAAAATATAGAGCCATAAAAACTTAGTGCAAGCATCAACAATAGGCAAATAATAGCATCCACCTTTTGATGTTAAACACAGGTGCTGGACCCCAAACATCAATAAAGAGTAATTCAAAAGGCTGAGAGTAGACCGTTTCTCTCTGATAATGTGGGAGGGAGTGCATTTTCCCTTAAAAACAATTAACACGTTTATCAAACTCATTTAAAGAACCAGTAACTGTTAGTTTGTATTTACTGATGGAGAGTTTTGTCACTCTAGATGATGGGTGATCTAGTCTGTAATGCCATATATCAGATGCTTTCTTGCAGCTCATAGAGAGTTGATGTATTGATGGTGTTGCTGCCAAGTGGTAGATAACATGTTTAACTCCTCCTCTGGCAAAAATTCTCTGAGTTCGAAGATCCTTGATAAAAAAAAATCACGGTGAAACTCAAAATAAACCAGATTGTCTCTAGCAATCTGTCTTACTAATAAAAGGTTTTTTTGTTGAGAGATGGAACATAAAATAGATTAGATAGATGAAAACCCCCACTTGAAAAAGTGTAAGTTGCCTGAACCATGATTGGCAATAGAAAGAGCATTACCATTTCTAATCTCAACCTCTTTAGTGCCCGAGTATGATTTGTTTTCAAGGTTTAAATTGCTGAAATTGTTAGTAGCAGTTGAATTAGGATACCAACGGAGGTCTAGAAGTTGAGTAGAGGTGTATATTGGTGTAGTTGGCATTAAAACTGCGTGGAGGGACAACCTAGTGAGCATAATTGAGCCGTTAAAAACAGTTTGGAGCAGTATGTCCAGGTTTGTTGCAAAACTAACATCTGACTCTAGTGTATGTCCTTTCTGAAAAAAGTAGTGTAGTTGCCTCTACCCCCGCGGCCTGATCTACCTCTTTTTGCCCCCTGTCTATGCTGGAAGATCTACCTGTTCCTTAAGTAGTGGTGTTAGAGAGAATGATCAACAACAATATTGAATAAGGGAAGAAGATGGAACCTGCATTGATTCATAACTCAAGAGAGCTCCATAGAGCTGATTAGATGTAAGTGGGTCTGGTCTCAAGGTGAGATTAGTTTGAATTGTCTCATATTCAGGTCCTAGACCTGATATGACATAAGGGTAGAACTGAGAGTTAGTGAGAGGCTCTTCTGCTGCTGAAAGAGCAGTGGCATAGCCGTACATCTTGGCAAAATAATCAGCCATGGAATCATTTCCTTTGCCGATGTTACCCAATTGAACTCGAACTTGCATAGCACAAGCTGCTGAATGAGCAACGAACATCTCTTTAAGAGTGTTCAAAATTTGTGAAGCATTAGAACAACCCATAACATTACCGAAGATAGAGTCTGAGAGAGAGGTGTTGATTATAGACATCACCATTTAGTCATATTGATGCCAGTTGGTATATTATGAGTTTAAATTGCCGTTAACAAGTTGATCTGGCCACGGTTTGGAACCATCAATCCATTCAAATAGACCGTGGCCTCTAAGGTAAGGTTCTACATGAGTCTTCCATGTTTGAAATTTTTCAGATGTTAACTTTGTGAAATTGAAAATGGGTGAAATTAATGATGACCTTGTCATTGATAGAGAACCTGCATTTGTGGAGCCTCACATTCTAGATGATGTTTGTGATGAAGAAGATCCACTGTTGCTAGAGGCAATCGACATTGGAGCAGAAGACACTCTAGTAGTAGCTCTAATTCCATACAATGAAGTATATGGGAATAGACAGAAGAGAAGAATGCTTTGTAATCGATGTTGATATCTTCTGTATATTGATCTCATTTACAGCGGTTGTACATGCTATAAATAGTAGGGTTTGTAAACTATGAATGAAACACAACATTTTACTAAAGTATACAGATATTATTTTTTTAAGTGTTGGATATTGGATTGGGTCTGACTAGATTTACATTGGGCTGGACCGGGTGTCTTGATAATCAATATTCAAATTCGAAGAGATAATTTACTGAGAAAGCCCAACAATTTTTTTACTCCCAACAAGTTGCTTCTTGGTTTATTCCTGAGGAGAACAAATAGTTGTAATTGGAGTAGAGCAGAATGTATTAATTGAGATTATGGGTGTCAATTTCAACACGATCTGTTTGACCAACACGAACCCGACAAGAAGTTAGTGGGTTTTGTTTTTAAAATTTGACACGATTAAATAAACGGGTCAAGCCGAACACAACTCGTTTAATAACCGTGTTGGGTTTGAGTTTTACATGTGTAACCTACTAACTCGTTTAAGTAATTTATATTAAATAAATTTATACATTATAAATTATAGATTAATTACTTTTGATCAAATTTTAATATTAAAAAGATATAAAAATATTACAAACTAAGTATTTTAACTAAAGTAAAATTAATAATATCATAGAATGATAAAACTAATGTTAATTAGTCAAATTATTTTCTTATATATAACTAAACAGGTTAGGTTTGAGTTAATACATGCGGATTTGAGTTTCAAATTTGGACATGATTAATTAATTGGGTTAGATGGGTAAACTCGCTTAATAAACCGGTCAACCCTTAATAAATGAGTTGGGTTTAGGTTTCATATTTGCACATGATTAATTAATTGGGTTGGATCGGGTTAACCCGTTTAATAAACGGGTTGGGTTTGGGTTTAGTCCAACACGACCCGCGAACCCGTTTTGCCACCCCTTTGAGATTCAAAATCCTTACAACTTTGAAGGATCAATACACCTTGAAATTTTTTTTGTATTATCATTATCGTGGAATCATCTCCGAAATGGTGGCTTCATTCATAGTATAACCACTTTGAGATGATTCGGTGTGTCTTTCACTTCCTTTTCTAACTGAAAAAGCAGGTATATTGGGAATGGGCAAGTCCTTGATTTCAGAGTTTATCATGGACGAAACTTCAAGCATAGTTGGTCTATCTTCCGGGTCATCTTGGACACAAAGCAATGCCACTTGAAGGCATGTAGTCATACTACATGTCGAATTTGTATCATCTAATGTTGGATCCATGAACTCTTTTTCCTTGCCTTCTTCCCACATCGCATAAGCCTGTAAAGTAGTAGTACAAGTCAGTTTTCATCTTCCTAGTAATTAAAATACCTGAAACCATTTTGCAATGGTATTGAATGTAGTCAAAGTATCAATTAATGATTAAGAAAATAAGACATCTCACTTGATCAGAAACAGCTTGAATTCCAGTAAGACCGTATGAAGAAAACGTGGTCTTTCCACTGATCATTTGTAACAAAAGAACTCCAAAGCTATATACATCTAACTTAACTGAGTATGCTCCTCTGGTTGCATACTCAGGGGGCACATAGCCACTGCAGAAAGATCAATCAAGATGAGTCAGATATACTGTACAACAGATCTATCTACCAAGACTAGATAAAAAGTAGAGAAACATGTTTTACTCACTAAGTGCCAACAATCTTTCCTGTGTTTCCTTCAGGGTCATTTTTCTGAAATATTCTTGCCATTCCAAAATCTGCTATCTTCGGTGTCATTGCAATATCAAGTAATACATTGCTAGGTTTTATATCCCTGTGTATGATGGTTAATCTTGAGTATTCTTGAAGATATAGAAGTCCTTGAATGACTCCTTCAACTATTTGTATCCGCTTTCTCCAATCCAGTAGCAGCCTTCTAACTGGATCTGCAATTAGATGAAAGTAGTAAGGGTATAGATTTATCATGAGAATAGCTAGGCGCGTAGATTTCTGTTTTTAATGTTTTGATGTCATCCCAACTTTGAAATATGTATAATAAGCTTCAACATTCTGAACCACATGAGTTTTTTTTCTCTTTAGATGAATTTGTAATACAAAGTCATTCTTAATAAGCACTTACCAAAAAGATAGGAATCTAAGCTCCCGTTTGGCATGTATTCATAGATAAGCATCTTTTCTCCTCCTTCAGTACAAAATCCCAATATCCTGACCAGGTTTACATGCTGCAGTCTTGCAAGGAGAGTGACTTCATTTTCAAACTCCTCAAGTCCCTGTTCAGAAGAATTTGACAGCCGTTTCACAGCTATTACCTGTCCATCTTCCAATTTACCCTGCAAATTGTGTGTTCCATGGAAGAAAAAAAAATGATATTTCCATCTAATTTATTGTTGTAGTTTAATTAAATACTACAAAAAGTAGCTGTTTCAGAGAGCATGATACTTAAATAAAACGCTCAAGGTACCTTATACACAGGACCATAACCTCCGTGTCCAAGCTTATTACAAAATGCGAAGTTGTCTGTACTTTCTTTGATGACACCTAAGCTGAAAGCTCTCAACCCATCAGCATTTGTTTCCAGACTATTAAAACCTCCTTTTTTTGTTCTGCTTGTTTTGACTCTTCCTTTCTCATCCCTACCTTTTCCTGTTTTAAATTAAGTTTAGTTTAGTCTTTCTTGAATGTCAGATGTGCTGGTATGAATAATAATCCTTACTCATTTAACATTATTACCTCCTGATCCTTGTCTTCTCTTCAGATAACAATAGCAGGATATGAAGCCTAACAGCAACACAATACCAGCACTTGTTGGCAGAATAATGGCTAGCATTCTCTTCCCCTGACTCTTAATTTCATCACCATCTCCACTCACCCCAACGGCTTGCGCTACAATCAGATTCATAATAGGTTATTAGTTAGTAGTGCAGTAAATGGGTAATTACAGTTTCTTCAACCTACCAAATTACCATACCATACATACATGGCGTAGGAGTTAGTCGGTCAATGTTATATTAGTTGGTGAAGAAACTAAGGGGGGAAAGGAAACCCTTATGTTGTCTTGATGATTGAATCGTAAGAAAAATAAAATAAAACAGATTATAGGATGGAACTGACCTGCTACTTGTGAGAGTGCCCAATTGTCATCTTGTGAGATATGCCATATATGGTAGCCTAGTAATCCTTGATCTTTAACATATGAAACTTTCGCAGTTACAGATTCAGTACCATCATAACCAATCCAAGTCGTCCCAGAATAGCAATAATTCTGAACATAAGTTGAATTGTACTCTGCATTAGCCTTGTTCGGATCAATGTAAGCTTTGATCTGTTTATAAGCCATGTAACTCCCATCTTTTTTATATGCAGGTCCTATTGATGGTGCTCCAATATAATGTTTATCTGGATCTGCAAGCTTCCAAGCATATCCGTAAAAGGGTAATCCTAATACCAACTTATTTGCAGATAAACCTCCACTGATCCATTCTTTAATCCCGAAATTTGAGTTGGATTGGGAAAAGGGATCGTACAGAACTGAATGTCCATTTGTGAAGTGTTCATCTGTTGGGTTGTGGTAATTGTAGGTGAGAACATGTACCCAGTCCATATTAGTTATGATTGAATCGATTGGGAGGGTAGCTGTATCAAGTGTGGGCTTAAAATGAGCTTTCATGGTTAGAATCAGAGGGTTTGAATTTGATGATGATGACTGGGTTGTGGAACTTGTATTCCTCTCATTGTTAATTGCTTCTCTCCATTCTCTGAAGAGTGTAGCCATGTCGGTCATCTGGGTGGATGTGTTGGCTGCTGGCCATGAGAAGTCGAGCCCATCGAATCCGTATCGTCTGGCGGTTGCTAATGAGGAGTCAATGAATGCCTTTCTGTAAGAAGGGTGGGAAATCATCGTGGATAAGATAGTATAGTTCGAAGACACGCCGCCGCCGATGGATAGGAGGGTTAGCAGAGATGGGTTTTTTGATTTGGTATTGTTTGAGAATGAGACGAAGGAAGAAGAGGGGAAAGAGAGTTGGTAAGTGGAGTTAATGTCTGCGAATGCGCATATAAGATGGGTGAAGAGAGTTGAGTTAATGTCGGTTGCTGGGATATCTGTTTCGTAGTACCAGTAACCGACTTGGATGAGACCTTGATGGGTTGATGCAGCAAGAAGGGGGAAAGGGGATAGCAGGATGGGAAAGATGAAGATGATGGTTAAGAGAGACATTTTGGATTCTGTTGTGGATGGTATGATGTCGTACTTACATCAGAAAGAAGAGAGTGGAGGAGATAGCAATACTCCAAGAGAGCAGTATGGGAGGAGGATACCTTAATGAGGAAGGGGTTTTCCCGGCAGTGAATTGTTAGAGGCAGCTAGCTTCCACCATTTCAGAAAGAAGAGAAGAGGAGGTGCTAGCTATACTCCAAAGGAGTCTAGTATGGAGGAGGATACCTTGAGGAGGAGCTAGCGTTTTACAGGCAGCTAGCTTCCAACATTTCAGTAAGTTACCCGGCAGCTGCGATCTGTAAATGAAGACAAAACGTGAAGCAATGCAGCAATGGTGCAGTAATTTCCTTCGAAGAGAAAAGTCAGTCGTATATACAGCAATGCAGCAATGGTGCTTTAGTATCCTTTCCAAAAAATCATAATCTGGTGGTTGATATGTTTCTCTACAGACAAGTTGTTGCTTATTGAATACGTCGAAGGTCCAATCCAACCATCATATCGATTATTGGGTCTCCCATTCTCACAGAGCTTTTCATACGAATTAGGCCCCGTTCGTTACGTAGAGGCTAGAATCCAGTGAGTTTAATGTCATATTAAAGTCAATATTTTTGGCCCACATTAAAGTCCAGTTGGGATTGGGGTCGTTCGTTTGGAAGATGCTGCATTTCAAACACCCTACATTGCAAAGGACGTAAATGCCCCTTGAGACGACGTATTCTTCACTTTCATGTGCAACTATCATCTTCTTCATTTCTTCATTCGTTACCTCATCAACTCCTTCCTTTTGCTCCAGAAGCTCAAGGTTGTTGGTGTATGCAGCGGCAGGTAAGTTTCCATTGTTTCTTATGTATGGGAGGAGGATACCTTAATGAGGAAGGGGGAGGCAGCTAGCTAGCTTCCACCATTTCAGAAAGAAGAGAGGAGGAGGTGCTAGCTATACTCCAAAGGAGTCTAGTATGGAGGAGGATACCTTGAGGAGGAGTTAGCGTTTTAGAGGCAGCAATGCTGTTATCCTTCGAAGAGAAAAGTCAATCGTATATACAGCAATGGTGCTGTAGTATCCTTTCCAAAAAATCATAATCTGGTGGTTGATATGTTTCTCTACAAACAAGTTGTTGCCTATATTGAATTCGACGAAGGTCCGACCATCATATCCATTATTGGTTCTCCCATTCTCACAGAGCTTTTCATAGGAATTAATCTCCATTTGGCCCACAGTGACCTCACATAAATGATGTCATAGATTATTTTATTTTTAATTTATTCGTCGATATTCATTTCCAAAACAATTTATATGTAAAATATAAGGCGGTAGGGTTTAATTTCAAAAATCTTACACTATAAATAAGCTCCAATTTTCTCCATTTATTTTTAGAACTTACCTCTAATTAAGTGTATCCCTGGGAACTACCTACCAAAATAATATACTCCTATTGTTTTGCGGATTTATATAAACTAGTTTACTAATCAGTTCACTTTTTCTACATCAATTATATATCAGTTTTTTTCTCTTCTCTACTTTTTCTATTCTATTTAGTATCGGCCAATTTTGGACCTTGCGGCCGTTGGTAGTTACTCGTTTTTTTAGTGAGGTAATACTATAGTACTATTCAATTGTGCTCGCCCTGGTTGCATCTGTATTTTTTTTTTTTTTTTTGAAAATATTTTTTGGTGGGGTGAGGTTGCGTCTGTATTTTTGTTTAGCAGCTGAAACCGTATATTACTCAGAACATAGATGTTTTAGAAAAGCATGGCTATACCACCCAATCTCCGAATACAATGATCGTCGCCCTAAGTCCATCTCGTACATTAACAACGCAGCGGAAAAGTTCTACTAAATTGGTGTTACCGCCGTTAGTCACCCACGTGACTAACTAGGCCTATTCTCTTACAAGTCACGGTCTGACTAACCGGATAATTACTCGAGTATCTATACAATACAATTCATAAACCACAACTTATACCGAGTATCTCATATCCTAATACATCATACTAACATCTCATCAATTACTAAACGAGTGTACATGCACAACTCGTGTAACAAATGTAAAAGCAACCCGAAGTACTCTACCCGCTCCTACTCTCAGGTTGAGTCCTCGTCTGGCACCTACCTGCAAAGTTTAAATCACAGGCCCCAAGGGGCTCAGCATATTGCTGGTATAGAAAACGTGCAGCCCACAAGCTAGCAGGGTTACACACGACTACTTTGTCGTATACATGCAATTGTTTATTCATACAAATAATCATAAGAAGTACGATAACAAACAACACATTTATGTGAAACATTCACAGCTCAAATAAATCGAACGTCGTAATGGACGCCCATTAATGAGTAAGTTAGATTGCTAACTCCTGAGGCCTGAGAATTGTTTAGTTCTCGTGTTTGACCATACCTTATAAGTGTCAACCGTTCTCTTAATAGAACTGGTTGTTCTCTAACTGAATTGTTTATATTTTGTCGGGTCAAGGTAACCCTAGCCAATGAGTTATTTTCTTCATTGGGTTAATAAACATTAATTCTTAAGTTATGAGGGGTGTAGGCTTGACCCTCCCGCGCCTCCTGAATTTGCCTCCCACCTCGAACTGTTCACTCGAGATGGTCGGGTCTGTCTGTCGACCCTAGGCGACAAGTCGTAGACGAGCCATGTGCGGAAGACAGATCTGATACAGATGCCGACCTCCTAACCTAAACATGCATGACCGGAGTCAGTCCCGGATTCCTCTTCCCCCAACTTCCAGTTAGTTGAAGTCTCATTGACAATTTGTTAGTTAAACCTCTCTCGGTATTAACCAACTAACAACAGGGAGTATTTATAACCTTATACAATTGTTACTAAACATAGTTAATGAACAAGCTCTGAATCAAGTCGTGTTAGTGTGCAATGGACACACAATAACAATACAGTAAATCGGTTTCATGCTTAATCTTGTTTGGTCGTATCACAATAACACATAGCACACAAACCGAGGTAGACCCCGTTAGCAAACAAGCTACAAGAATCCCATACCGTACACCGGAGATTGGCTAGCTCTTAATCCCACGTTCGCCTAATCCGACGAACGCCTCCGACTATCTAGATCTGTAACCAGAACTAGTATTAGTATCCTGTGTCTTAGAACTAATTGGGTTCTCTTTTCAACTTAAACCTCTTCCTAGGTTAACCCGGGTATAATAGTATACCGTTAAACGGGTTTGTTCATTTAGGAGCGGTTTTAAACTCAATTCTAATTCATTAACATACTAACGTCGTTAGCAGTTATTTAGTTGCACAGTTAGCAACTTTAGACTTATACGGACCTTGTATTAGGTTTTCATATTTTTCACTATTCATCCATATTTCACTATTCATTTATACGGTCTCGTATCCTACTATTTATTTATACGGCCTCGTATTCTACTATTCATTTATACGGCCTCGTATTTTACTATTCACTGTATTTCACTATTCATGTATACGTCTCGTATTTTACTGTTCACATATACGTCTTTACTATTCATGTATACGTATTTACTATTTGTGTATATGTATTTACTATTCATGTATACGGGTACTATCATGTATACGGGTATTTTCCATGTATACCAAAATTTACGTATACGTTCGTATGATACTCCGTATCAATACGTATTTATTTCTTTTTCCAATATAACTTGTATTTGTTTTTTGGATAAAAGAGTGAAATATATATTGAAAGAATAAAGAGTTTATACAAAAGGAGATACATAGGGGCCCTATATATCAGATACCCATGAGTTTACATGACAGATGGGGGCAAATGAGATCCAAAATGGTGCCGAAAGGCTAACCTAAAACATCATAGTCAAAAGGGCAAAAACAGATAAGGAGGCACGATAAATTAGGACTCCAGGATCTGGTTAAGCCACGCAGTATCTCGTTTAGGAAGAGGATTAGTCGCGATGGTGCCTTTGATTGCTTTCTTCACATCTGCAATGATGTGTGCGGGGTCCCTGGCCTGGCCTATCATGGCTCTTCTACATCTTTCGATCCAAATGAAGTAGACGACATTAGCGATAGCCGCACGTCTGACGAAGTCCTTTGGTCGTCTCCTTTTCCTGTAGTGGGATAGCCAGTGAGCGCAGCTGCGAAGGTTAGACCTGTTGGTGGGGATCCCTAGCCAGTCACATATAGCCCACCAAATCCTACAAGAAATCCTGCAAAAAAAAGAAAAGGCGTCCACTTGTCTCTGGAGCTCGCTCACAGAGCCAGCATCTGTTAGCGAAGCTAATGCCCCAAGATTGCAGTTTATCACATGTTTTCATTCTACCCTTAAGAGTAACCCAAAGAATGAACTTGGCTTTAGGGAGCGCCCATGTCTTCCAACATATATTATACCAGGGAAAGGGCCTCGAAGGGGAGGAGACATCCTGGTAAATGGTGTTGACTCGGGGGCGGAGAAGGTAGGTAAGGAACAGAGAAATTGCGTCCTATACTTATTAAATTACGGGTATTATACGGGTCTCGTTTAACCCCGTCTTAACTCTGTTTCTTTTACAACTTGTTTCTAAATTCTTTATTTAATTTCCTTAACCTTCTAAACACATAAAAATGTGTTATTTACATTCCTTACCCATAGTTTTCTCTTAATTTCTATTTTACTCATAATAAGTTCTAAAGTTGTTATTTTTATTTCTAATTTCTTCCAAAGTCTTTCTTAATTAATTTCTTTTATACTTTTGGTCAATTACCAAAACATACCCAAGTTTGACCAGCCTTTTATGGTCAAACCCCCTAACTTTCCAGAATTTACAATATTACCCCTAAAGTTAACTTATCTTAACTTTTTATTCCTTAAACATTTTATTACCTAATCTCTTGCTATAATTTTTATTCTAACTTATCTAAATATTTATAAACTGTCATTGACCAGGTTTGACCATGTTTGACCATGTTTGACCACGTTTGACCAGTAAAATTACCATTTTACCCTTGTGGTTTATTCTTTCGTTTATTAACCAATTTAACTCCAATTAATTTCTAATTTTCGTAATTAATTTTCCTACAGATTTTTGAACATCAAAAATCATTTTAAACATCTCTAAGTCACCAGATTTAATTATCTAATGTTATAGTATATATATACCATCTTTTATTAACCTTAAACACACCAAAAACCTTATAAATTTCTTGTAATACTTATAAACTCTTTATAAATTGTAAACTTAATTCTACAATTATTTTCTCATCATCTAAACTCTCAAAAATTCCATATTGACCCCATTAATTTTCGGTACTCACCTTTAGGTACCAAAACTTCCTAAATTTTACATATTACTCTTAATTACTCTAATTCCTTTAATTTAACTAAGTTAGATATTTTTCCTAACTTAATTACAACCCCTTAATTTTCGGCCATAATCAAAATCATAGTATATGAATTTTTCTTGTATAATATGATAGCTTATATTGAAGCTTATATCATAAGGAGTATAAATCTATTCTTAGATTTAATAAACATTAACTTTTAATAAGCTAAAAATTGAATATTAATCACCAAAATTTCGGCAATAAATAATAAGATGAAGAACATGTTAGATCTTATATATATCAACAATTAGAACCTTGAAATAGGTAGTTGTAGGATTTACCTTGTATATTAACCATTAGCTTAATATTTAAGCTTGATTTCCTTAGAAATTTTGACAGCAATTTGCTAGAGAAATTGGCTCCAAAATCATAGAATAAGATGAAGAATAAGGAGGGTTAGTAACCCTAGGCACTCGGCCTTGATGAAAATCAAAGAACAAAGAGTTTCCAAGAAGGCAATGTTTTACCTCGAGAATCAAAGGCACTTCTTCATGGTTTTTCCTGAGCATCTGGGGGCTCATGAGCTATGGTTGTAAAGCTGTTTGAAAGAGGATTCCAACGAGATATCAAGCTTGTTATATGGAGTTAGGACGAGAAAGTTATGATTTCTACAAGGCAAGGTGTTCTTTAAGGCACTAATCTAAGAACATTGGAGTTTTTTTGTGTAATTTCTTCAAAGAGAGGAGGAGATACGAATTTGGGAGCTCTCATATGACAGGTAAGTGTCTGATTAATGATTTACTCATAGGACAAGGATGATAAGGCAACCAAGGAAGTCTTAAAAGGTAATGTTATTATAATATAAAGTAATTATGTAAATAGTAATGTCATGACTCATTAGTTGCTTTATGTAATTGATTGAGCAAGCTGGCCACTTATCCCCTTGTAGCTGCCGACTTCTCTCAGCAAAGGATGGTCAATTTTGACCATTGACCATTCTTGGTCAATATTTGACAAAATGGGCACTATTTGAGGTTACTGTTCATATTAAATATTATATTTGTAAAATTTTTGGTAAAATCTTCAAATGAAATTCCTAATATGATATTAGGTAGTATACATGTATTTTAGTATGTATACAAGGCCAACTAGCCACTCAAAACCAATTTCGAAGACAATTCGCAAAAACACGTTTTAAGGAGTTTTCGGGCTCCTTTTTGTGTCTTAACTCTTTTTAGAGTTTGGTTTGCTTTGCAAATAATTTTATTATTTTATTTTAGTACATTCACATATAATCAAGCCTTTAAAACCATCCAAGACTCATTCTTAAGACAATATATCCAAAATATGCTTTAAGGGGTTTTTATGGCATATTTTTGTCTTGAGTTGTTTCTGAGCTTGGTTTTCTTTGGTAATGGTTTTATAATGTTCTTAGCTTGATTATAAGACTTATGAATTCACTTTGGATCCTTACTGAGGTCATGAAATCACTTTGGTTTCTTAAAACACATTTTTCTTTAAAGCACATTTTTGTGCTCTAAGGTGCGTTTTCGGTTTAAACGCTAATTCCGCTTAATGCGTATTACTACTCTTAGAGGTATTTCACATTTGAAATCTCTCGGGAACTTATTGGTAGTTCCCTAATTTATTTGTGCTCTTTAAAACACCTTTTGCTCTAATTGTTCCTAAAGCAGGTTTTGGTGTAAATTGTTGTTCAACACTTCTTCTAGTGTTTCTAAGGCACGTTCTAGCCTTAGTATATCCTAATTAGATAGTTCATTAATATATTAAGGTTTGGGGTATTTCAATGGCACTCTTCCTATATCCGGACAAACCCCCAGGATACAAAGTAAAAAACGAAGCCATACAGTTTATATCATTCAGAACAACCCCTATACAGTTTACAACTGATAAACTATCTGGAAAAATCAGTGCTGAGGTCAATGCGTTCTTCAAGCTCTGGAAAGAACTCCTACAGTCATCGGTCCACACTAACGGTGCATCCTTCTTCATCAAGCTCGTCATAGGCTTCACAACCCTAGAGAAGTCCTTGACAAATCTTCGACAATAGCTTGCTAACCCCAAGAAACTCCAAATGTTGGTAACTGACTTCGGTCTAGGCCAAGTGCGTACTTCCTTTAGATTCGCTAGATCCACACATATCCCGACGTTTGAGATGACATGACCAAGAAAAGATACTCGATCTAGCCAAAACTCGCACTTGGAGAACTTTGCATAAAGCTGGTTCTCCCTCAGTATCTCCAATACTCGTCTCAGGTGGCTCTCGTGCTCCTCCTTAGACTTCGAGTATCTCAGAATGTCATCTATGAAAACCATAACCGACTTGTCCAGCTGCTCTCTGAACAATCAGTTCATCAGGTCCATTAACTTCACCGGAGCGTTCGATAGACCGAACGAAATCACCATAAACTCATAGTGGCCATATCTCATCCTGAATGCCGTCTTCTCAATGTCTTGCTCCCTAATCGGAATCTGATGGTACCCTATGAGAAGGGAAGAAATGGTGCCGGACCAAAGTAGGAAGCATAAGGCATCCGGCCGCTTTGGCCGGATGAGATTAGAAGCTAGTGGAGCATCCGGCCGCCTTCGCCGGATGAAAATGGGATATAGGCAAAGCAAAGCATCGCCTGACCGGCCGCTTGTGGTCGGTCAAAGGTACTAAAGAGGGGGTAGAACTGTACTTAAGCATGTAAAATACAGGCAGGCACAGAAGGGGCCAGGCCCAAAAAACTATAAATAAGGGTGTACCCCCATAAAATAAGACACGCGATATTTGGCAATCAAACTTGCACTCGATTCTAACAGAAGCTCTCTCTCTCCTTCTCTACCTTCGTGAAACTCTGTGACCGAAACCAGGTAAAGTAGGATGAAAGGTTAGATCAAGCCGTACTAGGATGGGTGTACTGTTGCATTGGGATCGAACTTGGACGTGTTAGGATAGACATACTGTTTCACCCTAATCTCAGATCTATCTTAGAGAACACAAATGCTCCCTTCAACTGATCGAACAAATCGTCTATGCGAGGCAATAGGTATTTGTTCATCACTGTGATTTCATTTAACTCTCTATAGTCAATGCATAGTCTGAGGCTGCCATCTTTCTTCTTCATGAAGAGTACTAGGGCACCCCAAGGTGATACACTAGGGCATACGAATCCCTTATCAAGTAGGTCTCGCAACTGCTCCTTCAACTCCTTCATCTTAGCTGGAGTCATACGGTATGGTACCTTTGCTATGGGTCCAGTCCCAGGTAATAAATCAATGGAGAACTGTACCTCACGTGTTGATGGTATGCCTAGAAGTTCCCTAGGAAAGAGGTCGGGAAACTCCAGCACCACTAGCACATCTAGGCTGAAATCTGGATCCCGTTCCATGTCCTGAACATTACAAAGGAACACCTCCCTCTGTTTCTTGATCTCCCTAAACATGGACATCGCATAAATGATCTTGGTCGAAGGCTCTCTGGCGGTATGAAACTGTAAGTTTAGAGGGAATTTTGAGCAACAGTCGGTGCTCGGCACATAGAATACGGCCCTTGTGTTGCTCCAACCAGTTTATCCCAATAATCGCATCAAACCCAATCCCGTGAACTCGACCAGATCAATAGGGAAATCTTCATCCATAATCCGGACGGTGGCTCCTCGGTAGTAATGTGTGCATCGAATCTTCTCTATAGACGGGAGTGTGACCATAATGTCTGGGAGTTCCTCTGCATCTAGCCCCAACTTATTCTCAAGTGTAGGCAAGATGAAGGAGTGTGAGACTCCAAAGTTGAATAATATCGATGCAATGACTCCATTTTTTTTAGCACGTGTGACCATAGGAAGATGATTTCGTGGAGGTGGAGGAGAAGGTGTAGGTTGAAAGGTAGTGGGAGATGAATAAGAGGGATTATGAAAGGGAAATGGAGTAGGAGAGTATGTATTAGTTGCTGTTGGTAAAGGAGTGGAAGATGTAGATGTTGAGGGCATAAAGAGGGTGTAATGGTGGAATTTTGCTTATACGGGACTGCGGGAAGAATAGATGGGACATAAAGATGTGTAGTAGTATGTGGATGTGGGTTGTGTAGTTGTGGTGAGGTGTGAGCTAGAGGAAAAACAAACTCATCAAATCCCACATCTCGAGAGATGTAGATGCGATTTGTAGTGGGGTCTAGACATATGTAACCAGTGTGATCCTTGTTGTAACCTAGAAAAATACAAAGTATAGATCTGTTGGAGAACTTATGTGTGTTGTATGGTCTCATATTTGGCCAGCAAGCACTCCTAAAAACCCTTAGATAAGATAATAAGGTGGAGCTTTGAATAGGGCTTCATATAGTGTTTTAATGTGTAATACGGAAGAGGGGGTTCTATTTATTAGATAGGTTGCAGTGAGAAATGTTGGGCACTAAAAATGATAAGGTAAAGATGAGTAAGAGATGAGAGCTAGGCCTTTGTCTACAATCTGTCTTTGACGATTCTTAACTGTTCCATTTTGAGCATGTGAGTGAGGACATGTGAATTTTGCACTCCCATCACTCTCAACATCTTTGATCTTAAGGTCAAACTGTAGTTGGACATAGTTCATAAACTCTAGGAAAACAGCAGTGGCAACAAATTTAGCGGGTAAAATATAGAGCCATAAAAACTTAGTGCAAGCATCAACAATAGGCAAATAATAGCATCCACCTTTAGATGTTAAACACAGGTGCTGGACCCCAAACATCAATAAAGAGTAATTCAAAAGGCTGAGAGTAGACCGTTTCTCTCTGATAGTGTGGGAGGGAGTGCATTTTCCCTTTAAAACAATTAACACATTTATCAAACTCATTTAAAGAACATGATGTATTGATGGTGTTGCTGCCAAGTGGTAGATAACATGTTTAACTCCTCCTCTGGCAAAAATTCTCTGAGTTCGAAGATCCTTGATAAAAAAAAATCATGGTGAAACTCAAAATATACCAGATTGTCTCTAGCAATCTGTCTTACTAATAAAAGGTTTTTTTGTTGAGAGATGGAACATAAAATATATTAGATAGATGAAAACCCCCACTTGAAAAAGTGTAAGTTGCCTAAACCATGATTGGCAATAGAAAGAACATTACCATTTCTAAGCACAACCTCTTTAGTGCCCGAGTATGATTTGTTTTCAAGGTTTAAATTGCTGAAATTGTTAGTAGCAGTTGAATTAGGATAACAACGGAGGTCTAGAAGTTGAGTAGAGGTGTATATTGGTGTAGTTGGCATTGAAACTGCGTGAAGGGACAACCTAGTGAGCATAATTGAACCGTTAAAAACAGTTTGGAGCAGTATGTCCAGGTTTGTTGCAAAACTAACATTTGACTCTAGTGTATGTCCTTTCTGAAAAAAGTAGTGTAGTTGCCTCTACCCCCGCGGCCTGATCTACCTCTTTTTGCCCCCTGTCTATGCTGGAAGATCTACCTGTTCCTTAAGTAGTGGTGTGAAATACCCCGAACTTAAATATAGGGATTAAAATTAATCTAATACGTATTTAAGGGCCTAATGACACCTAAGTAATTTTGGGAGAGCAAAAATAAATCCAAAGAAATAAAGAAACGCTTAAAAAGCGAAAAACGCTAAATAAGTGTTAAATAACCATAGGAGGTATGAGACCTCAGTTAGCATATTACATGGATTATAAAGCCTTAATAAGGCCTAAATAATAGATGGGAACAGCTCCCGAAGAAAACGGATCCAAAGAATGAATTAAAACGCTAATAGAGCTTTAGCGCACGTTTTTTGAGAAAACCCAAAAACGTGACTTTAAGTGGTCAAACGAACCCGTAAAAAATTATAAATCATTAAATAACAATGATTAAGCATTTATGGAAGCTTAATAACCAATAAAATTAAAGAAACGAGAAATTCCAGAAAAACGGGCCCGGTTAGTGAATAGTACCAAAACCGGGTAAACTAACGAGCGTTTCTGTAAAAGACGAAAAACGCTCCAACTAGTAATACAGTAGGGGGACTGATTTTTATTAAGTCAAATAACCCCACACACATACATGTAACTAGCTAAATAAACAATGAGTCAAAAAGCAAAAAGTAAATAAAGTGAAAAAGGGGAACATACCTTTTCTCTCACCTCCCATCCTCTCATTTCTCCTCTCTCTCTCGTGTGAGTCTTCTCACCCAGCCGACCTCCCATCTTCTTCTTCCTCTGGTGGCAATTTTGAAGCTCCCAAATAACAACCATGGCAGCTCACCTTCTCAAGCCTGCCCAAGCTTTATTAAAGCTCCAAATCAAAAACAAATTACATATTTGAACTCCCCTCAACATCCTCTACAATTCTATCTTTTCAAAATTCGAAAAGGAAGAACTTCATCTCCATGGGTTTTTCCCATTCAAAGAGAAAATGGTACCAAAGTAAAGCTTGGAGTCCCCTCTCTCCATTAAGGTAAAAATCTACATGAAAAACTCATGTTTCCTTCATCTTCTTTTGCAACCGATTTCTACCCCCTTGTAATACTCTACTTTCTCTCTCTCGTTTAAGCATAATTACAACCTTGCAAAGGTGGTGGAATCACCTTCTCAAACCAAGGGCAAAAACCCCTCCTAAAACACTCCAAAGGTAAACCCTAGAATTTGTGATTTGAACATTTCGATGCATTAGTGTTAATGTAAGGGTTAGTATGTTAATTGCACTTATTTTGTGTGTATTGGGTGATGGGAATGGAGTTTGGCAACTCCATTCCCCATATAGCCGATTTGTTCAAGAAAGAGAAAGATGAGGATTGGAAAAAAAAAGGAAATATAAGCTTAAGGTAAGAGCTTCTTCCTAATGTTAAATTTTAATGCATTAGAGTAATGGGAATGGGTAAACTAATTAAAGAACCCAAACTATTGTATTAGAATTGTAGTTATGGAAGTTTGAGTACTTATGAGTTATATGTGGATTGTAGGCCTTAGAGCCAATTAAATTGTGTATGTGTATTAGTATGGTGGATTGAGGAAGTAATGAGGTATGGATATTGTGATTGAGGAAATATTGGTGTATTGAGCTTTTGTATGTGTGTCGGTAGAACCCTTGTGGTTTGGCTAGAATAGGGATGAATTTGATGAGAAAGGAAATGTGTGGATAAGTAAGAGAGGTAGGTGAACTATGGCGAAATTTTAGTAGGACTTGTGCATTAAGAATGACTTGGTGAATGGGAGAACCAAGGTGTGTATTGGGATGTAGTAGAGATGATTTAGTAACTAAGGAGTAGTAGTTGAGGTAAGAGAATGAGAAGATATAAAATCTGTAGCAAGAGTGTTGAAATGTGTTGGAGAAACAAGGAAGAATTAATGTGAGAGACTTGGTAAAGTGAGTAAGGTAGTGAGTAAGTCTTGGGTTGAGTATAATGCAAATGAGGCAATGAAAGAGCCATAGGAGTAGTGGGAAGAAGAAAGGAAAAATCTGTAGCATTTGGAGAAGAGCAAAAACTGTAACAGGGGAGGAAATTTAATAGTAAATGGTGTTTGTAATAGATTTTGATAGAGGTGGATTAGGCTAGTTTAAAGTGCTTAATCAATGCTAAAATATGCTAGATTATATGTAGGAATAATGGGGAAGAGATTGGTAAAAGATTGAAGTTGAAACAAAGCTTTAAAACTGTAAATTTGCAATAGGCTGGATTTGTCCTGGTTTGCAAACCAGTACGCAAACCAGGACCACCTCTTAAACTTGGCAGAATGCCTTCTCGCTGGAATGGTCCTGGTTTCAAACCAGTACGCAAACCAGGACCACCTCAAAAACTTGACAGAAAGCATCGCTGAAGGATGGTCCGGGTTTGCAAACAAGTACACAAACCCGGACCACCTTAAAAATACGACAGAAAGTTTTCTAAAGTGATGGTCCGGGTTTGTAAACTGGTACACAAACCCGGACCACCATAAAAACTTGACAGAAACGTCTCTGAAGAGATGGTCCGGGTTTAAAACCAGGACACAAACCAGGACCACCCCATTTTCTTCACAGAATCCATTTTAAAGCTAATCTAAGGTAGGGTAATGAAGGGTAATGATATTATAAGATAATTAAGACAAAATAAATGATGTTTAAAGGTCATTAAGGCCATGAACAAGCCTAGAGAATAATTTTAAGCAAGTAACATAAGTAAATGTATTTGAATAATAAGGAATTAGTAAATGTATTGGAATAATAAGGAATTAGTAAGTAAACACTGGGAAACTTTTACAAAGTAATAAGTAAAGTTAATTATAGATGATTAACCACCCAACTGTATGTATATGCTAGGACTCGAATAGTTGAACACCGAAGAGGAGTCGGTGAGTCCGAAATCAATGGTGAAAGGTATGATTGCTTCATGCCCTGTATCCTAATCTGGTTACCCCGATTTGTGTGCTTATTTGATCACCTAATAAGATAAATGCACGAATCGGACTATATTGCACTTACTTGTGCTTGTGTACATTGTTCTTGATATTTGTCTTGAACAATAGTTTGTATAATTCACGAAATAAATGAATGATGATGAAGTGTATTTGTATCTTGTATTGTACTTATGTATTGCATTGAATTTTGTATGGATGTGTATATGAATAATGTGTTTGTGTATGTGGCTTGAATGAATGACTTCTACTAATTCCTAACTACCTAACTCCTAACATAAGTAAGGAATAAATTGGAATGAGTAGAAGTCTGATATAGCTTCGGCCACGCGTGAGGATGAGGAGACACAAGAGGTTGGATCCGATTCCTGACTCTTAAACTGGTCCGCGGCCCAAATCCCTTAAATGGGTAGCATCCCGGATTGGTGAGTCAAGTAAATCCCGGTGGTGGACGGAGTAGTCCCCGGGCCGGAGGTCCCGACGACTTAACATGAGTAAGAGTAAGTAAGTAAGTAAGTAAGTATGTATGAGTATGAGTATGTATGCGTAAGTACTGTGGAACGAGTAAAAGAGTAATCTCCACCCGATTAACCCGGGTGGACCAACATGAGCTAACAAGTATGGTGGATTGTGTATGTATGTACATGTATTGCGTATTGTGAATTTCGGAAAGTAAGTATATATATCTGATGGCTTGTATGATTTACCATGTATGTATTGAAGAGTATGTCTTGTAGTGTATGTATGTATTCTTGCGTAATGTATTGTAATATTATGTATAAGAGCATGAATGCATGTATGTTTGAATGAAATCAATCGCATGTATTCGACCAAGTGGTCGGCGTACCCTCACTAGTACGCGGGGTATGCGGTTATCATGCTCAGCGAAAGCTGACCCCCTCGGGGGAACGTTTTTAGTGTGCAGGTACCCGAAGAGGATATGGTCAAGGCACGAGACCGGCGACTACATTTGGATAGTAGTAGTAGAATGTAATGGTGTACTAATTAGCACACCCCCTGTACTTAGGAAGTAAGTAGTTGTGAGGAATGGGTAGTGGTTAGACTCTTAATGAGTATGCATGGAATTGAAAGAGGTATTCTATTTGTATAAGGATCTTGGTAAACTCGGTGTATTAACATGTATTGAACTTATGCAGTATTGTAATGAATGGGAAGTTCTAGTACTTGATTGGTAATTGAAGTATGAATTGTAAGTGTGTAGTACTCGGATATTCTGGTCCATCAGACCGATGCTGTATGTAGTAGTAGTAGCCTTGTTAGTCACGTGGGTGACTAACGGCAGTGTATCACCCACCGTTGAGTATGTAAGTATCCGCTGCGTGGATCTGGATTGTGTAAGGAGATTGGAAGATAATGACAGTATTAGCGGTAGGGGTGTTACAAAAAGTGGTATAGAGCGAAGTATCGCTCTGATGACTGGAAATACCGAGTTTAGGAATACCGAGTTAGGATGTAGAAGCTTAGGGCTAAGGGCTGAGTGTTAGCATTAGAGATATGCTAGTTAAGAACTACCGGTGAGTACCAGATACCTACAATACCAGACCCGCCCTCCACAATCCCATTGTATAACTTTGGAAAGTACGCCAGAGAGAAGGAAAGTCCTCTCATACTCGGGAAAACCCGATCTGGCAGTTGTGAAGCAATCACACAGTAAACAAGAACTTGACAAGTAGTAGATTCCAAGGATTGGAAGACCCGAAGATGGATCCCGGTTGAACAACAATACCCGCACTTAATGGCGGTAGAATGAGAACTCCAACCATAAGGAGACTACAACATGCAACAACATGGGGCGACCTGCTTAGCAGTCGCGAAACCTGGCTAACCAACCAGCATCAGGAAAAGAACCACGAAGCACAACAGAGCGGAAAAAGGAACAGTAACCGCACCCGAGACACAAGTCTACGGGACAGTAATATCTTAATAATACCACCAACGGTATGCTAGCTGACTAAGGACATAGTCAGGAGTGGTTAACTCCAAAAATATAACGCCAAAAGGTTACGATACCTGGCTGACATAGCTTTCACAGCTACAAGGATACCCACGGGATATGAACCGATAACACTACAAGAGTAGTGCCTAGACAAGCTAAGGCTCAATAACCACGGTAAACCAGTGGGAACGAGCAACAAGGGAAAACATAAAACTAAATAAATGGGGACCTCCAAGGATTGGAGAAGTACCCCGACTAAGTCAACCATGTCAAGATCAATGAGAAGCTACTTAAAAGGATCGAGTATCCCAAACATAGATCAATATGATCAAGGGAAGAGTCAACAAGACTATTAAATACAAGTGGGAACCATACCAAAACCAGTATAGGTCTAACCAAAAACCAACAGTACCACGCACTTGCCATGGCAAGTGCAGTAAGAACGGGAACATGTAGAGGAACTTTAACACACCACAGGTACATAGTAATGTACCGTGACAGCAGTGAAGCAACTATAGGATCACAAACCCTGAAAGCTAGAGGAATCAAACCTTGGAAAGGCCTGACGGCCTGACCATTGTATTAAGGACATACCAGTCAGCAAGAAGCTGGACTTGGTCAAGACCTCAAACATGGCTATGCCATGAAGAACATCTTTTAACACCGAACCGTTGTTTTCAAACCAAGTTTTCTTTCAAAACCACAAACCTTCTTTTAAATCCTTGGATTTTAAAAACCGAACCAATATAATTACGGTGAGTATCATAGAATGATACAAGAGGAGTTGACAATAGAATACTTCACCTAGGCGTGTGACGAGCACTACCAGTGTACCCAATTACGGGATGTGGGACAACCGCACTCCGAAGGAGCTTGCGGGCCTGACATATAGTTAGGTAAGTGGTAACGTATCAACATGGTACCCCACGTATGTATACATGTAGTGCACGAAACACGGGAAGTAGTCAACTCCGTTCTATGGACCATCAGTAAGTTCAAACCAGAACAGCTGGACACCTCAGACGATCAAGTGCAAAGAAACTCAGAGAATTCATCTGAAAGTAAGGAATAAGAACTAGAAAGTGCAAAGAGCACACACTAGTCAGTATAGACATTGGACATGTCTCAATGACATCAAGCAGATACATGACAGCTGGAAAGTGTATCCAGCCTAAACACAGTAAGGCAATCGCCCAACATGAACACCACAACGATGCTCAACAAACGGGACGGAATTCCCAAGAGCAATCACAAGATTACCATGAAGTATAATCCATCATTGAAGAGGAGATTAAAACCTAGTCTAAAACACTAGGAGGAGTATAAACAGTCTACCCAAGAACGGGAGACGTTATAACCCGAAAGGGGATAACTCAAACTACAATACCACAAGATATCATAAACGTTAGCCGGATGTAACGGCGTGAACCAATAACATCCGGGAGCAATCCTTGAAGGGCGTTTGAGTTAACAACAGTCAAGACAAGCATCATGACAAGAGCACGGAGCTGGAATGCATACTCGGTTAGAACGCCGAAGGGATTTCACTTAACAGGAAATATCCTAAATTACCAGAAGGCCCGAATTAACACCAGATTGCCTAAAGGGTCTCATACGAACGGAAGCGTGATGTCTCGACTTACCATGGAGCCTAACCATACCTCCAACCTATGGGGTATACATGAAGTGGAAACATGTATAAGCAGCTTGCAAAGAGCATAGCTTGCAGCAATAAGGCTTAAAAGCCATTAACCAACTATGTTATGTAAACCCTAACGGTTGCATAACCCACATCATTCGATAACAAGACTTGCAAGAGGTATTGTCTCATACGACAAGAAATCAACAACTGGACCATCAATTCAAACCCAACACCCTGAGTGGCTTGGATTAATGGTCAACTCAGCGTCACTGTCACTAGAGCATCAGTCTAGTATACAGTTGACAAGCTTTAACTACCTTCATGCCTTCTGTAGCAATGATAACACAGAGGCATAGAAATCGTAATAGTGCCAACATTGGCCTAGTCCACACTTGGACCCTACGGGAAACTCGAGGAAGCTACCTCTCAATAACCAAAGACCACCAATGTGGTGAAGATGTGAACCCTTAGAAAGGCCTCATCTATTATAACAGTAAAGCCTACGTTTATGGACATTGCCAAGGGGCGACGGAATAAGGAAATGAGATTTCCAAACCATCACGACTTAAAGGAGTAAGTATACTCCATATGCAGTACATAAACAGGTACTAACATAGTAACCTTGCTATGAGACGTATGAGTGGTGACAAACCCCTCAACAAGGACTTTCACCTATCAACGATAAAATACTCTTCAATTAGAGAACGGGACCAGAAAACCCCTGAAGTTTCTTGGGATGTCCCGGTGATATGCATACAAGTGAAACTGCACAGCTAGAGCCTATAACTAATGCTCAGCACTGGAAGGCAGTAATGCCAAAAAAAATAAAAAAAATAATCAGTGCGAATGCACATTGGAACCCACGAATGACCAACGCTCAAGAGAGCTTATAACCCGATGAATTATCTCATCCTTGGTCAACTAAGATACTTGGTTAATTGTATCATAAATGATGATAGAATGTGAGGTAAGCTAACCTACACATGAAACCTAATTGGAAATAGAACATCTCCACATTGGGAAGATAATGAGATTGCGGTATGCTACGACAACCGTCATACACACGAACATAGGAAACTCCTAGTGTATTTACACCATAAGGAAATGGTGCCAATGACAATAGCAATAAGTAAAGATGAACTACCACAGTAACAGAAACAGTAAAAACAATGTTGCACAATGAGTAAGAATACGATGCGCAACAAGCGACCGCTATGAGGAAGTAACAGATAATAACACGGAGTATAAGTATAAGATGACAGGTAGAAATATTCCTTCCTACCACATAAGTGACTTACTGTCAAGCGTTTACGCCTCTGCACTCTGTATGACTGAGTGTTTTGGTATTGCACTTGTGCAGCTAATGATCTAATGGGACGGTTAGGGATATGGAGAATGTAAACCGTAGTAAACCTTTCTTTTCACCAACAAACATGGCACTAGCCAGTTAAGCAAGCTTAGCAACAAACCGTGTGGCTTAAGGCCAACGAAGCACGAAGAGTGTACAATACACTAACAGTCACAAAATGTGAATTCCAATGGAATAAAGTGTGAAAAGAGACTTAAGAATGTCACTAGGACCGACGCATAGAAATGCAAGGTCATACAGGTAAAGAACACTTGTACTGAACCAGAAGAACTGGTATGATTCAGAAACTATGGACACCAGAGGAAGCACTACAACTAAGTAGTGACTCAACCTCGCCGACAATAAGTCGGAGGAATTTAGTGAATAATCGTGGAAGCACGAATAGCATGTGTAGTAGATTACCAGAGAGCTGGTTACAATCTAAAACTAATTGAGTTCAAACACGGTAAAAGAATACCGCAATTGTTTAGTAAGCCTTATTCCCATAATAGACGGATAAAATGGTGATGTATAGCACATTAAGGATAACACGAAGGGTAAGTAACCCGAGTTATCAGGGTCGCGCAGCAGAAGCTAGTGGGCCCTAGCTAGGAGATAATATACCTAGTAAGGATAGTAGAATGGCTATTAATGCCTTGAAGCCTAATAGGCTGGAACCGAATTAATTATGAGTTAAATAAACTCATATAGGAATCCTTGGTGCAAAGACTAAACCATGGTTATGATTAGGACCCTTTGACAAGGGTATATTATGTAATAAGCCGTAATGAAGCTAAAACGCTTCAGAGTGCCCGAACTTGGTAACCAATGTTTAATAATAGTAACATATGGTAGATTACGTGGGCGTAATCCCTTTTAAGGGGGGTAGAGCGAAAACCACTTAATGTAAGTTTTGTGAATAAAACACATAAACCGTAATGTGCATAGCACAAATGAGAATCAAATTGATGATTGATACTATGTTAAATAAACATAAGTATTCATTCATATTGTAATTATGGTAACTAGGCATTAGACATGCAAATACCATAGGATGAATATACCCATCTGGTAACACCAGTGTAAGAGTATTGGTAAAGAAGAGTAATGAGTAGTGGACGGAGCTCCACAAGTATTGTAGTCTTTGAAGAAGTAGTACGAAATGAATGAGAGTAGTAGATGAACGAAGTTTATGAGTAGTGGAATCGTAGGTAAATTATTTGAAGCAAATTGAAGACAACAAAATCTCATAGGTATAGTATTCCTTAGTTAGAATATTGGAGATGGTGGTGAGTAATGGATGGAAGTAGTGAAGGTTGATGAAATGATCATTTAAGTATTGAACCACGGAGTAAAGCATTTGAGAAGTAGAGTGAGGATGATTGATGGATTGATTCCATCCTTTAGAGATGTATGAATTCGTATCACGACTAGAAAGAGTAAAAAGATAGAAAATGAAAACAATTAAATTAATTGTTTGTTTGAAACTACCGTGGGAAGTCGAACTTGATCCTGATCAGGTCAAGGGAAACCGAACACAAATTGGGGTGGAAAGATAGTTCAACACTGGTGCTGATCACATCAGGGTCGAACGATTCTTGAAGCTCCCCTCAAGGGGTCACAAGAATCATGCGTAGGATAGATGTAATGAATATAAATTGAAATTTGGAGTTGTATGCTTTGGAAGGATATTCCTTAGGCTGAGAATGAAGATTCGGTTAGAAGCTTATATTGGAGGAGATAATAGTGTAGCATATTGTATTATTCCAAGGGCAGCAGAACATAGAGGAGTCCTGTGTCGAGATGACCAGAGTGCCTGCGGGATTGTGATGTGTATTGCATTGCTTTGGGGATAGCTTTGCACCGTATGTAAGTATAAATCTTGTAATGAGGAACCGGACGGTTGATAGTAATATGGATTAGAGTAATTATTGTACATCGGTATGGTATGGAAAGGAGAAACATTGAATAACGAATTTGGGAATTGTAAGGAGGAGGAATGTATGGCTTCGGTATTAGGCAAGTATAAATGAGTAAGTACAGTAATCCCATAACCTCGAACAACTTTGAGGACAAAGTTCATAAGGGGGGTAGATTGAAATACCCCGAACTTAAATATAGGGATTAAAATTAATCTAATACGTATTTAAGGGCCTAATGACGCCTAAGTAATTTTGGGCGAGGAAAAATAAATCCAAAGAAATAAAGAACGCTTAAAAAGCGAAAAACGCTAAATAAGTGTTAAATAACCATAGGAGGTATGATACCTCGGTTAGCATATTACATGGATTATAAAGCCTTAATAAGGCCTAAATAATAGATGGGAACAGCTCCCGAAGAAAACGGATCCAAAGAATGAATTAAAACGCTAATAGAGCTTTAGCGCACGTTTTTTGAGAAAACCCGAAAACGTGACTTTAAGTGGTCAAACGAACCCGTAAAAAATTATAAATCATTAAATAACAATGATTAAGCATTTATGGAAGCTTAATAACCAATAAAATTAAAGAAACGAGAAATTCCAGAAAAACGGGCCCGGTTAGTGAATAGTACCAAAACCGGGTAAACTAACGAGCGTTTCTGTAAAAGACGAAAAACGCTCCAACTAGTAATACAGTAGGGGGACCGATTTTTATTAAGTCAAATAACCCCACACACATACATGTAACTAGCTAAATAAACAATGAGTCAAAAAGCAAAAAGTAAATAAAGTGAAAAAGGGGAACATACCTTTCTCTCACCTCCCATCCTCCCATTTCTCCTCTCTCTCTCGTGTGAGTCTTCTCACCCAGCCGACCTCCCATCTTCTTCTTCCTCTGGTGGCAATTTTGAAGCTCCCAAATAACAACCATGGCAGCTCACCTTCTCAAGCCTGCCCAAGCTTTATTAAAGCTCCAAATCAAAAACAAATTACATATTTGAACTCCCCTCAACATCCTCTACAATTCTATCTTTTCAAAATTCGAAAAGGAAGAACTTCATCTCCATGGGTTTTTCCCATTCAAAGAGAAAATGGTACCAAAGTAAAGCTTGGAGTCCCCTCTCTCCATTAAGGTAAAAATTTACATGAAAAACTCATGTTTCCTTCATCTTCTTTTGCAACCGATTTCTACCCCCTTGTAATACTCTACTTTCTCTCTCTCGTTTAAGCATAATTACAACCTTGCAAAGGTGGTGGAATCACCTTCTCAAACCAAGGGCAAAAACCCCTCCTAAAACACTCCAAAGGTAAACCCTAGAATTTGTGATTTGAACATTTCGATGCATTAGTGTTAATGTAAGGGTTAGTATGTTAATTGCACTTACTTTGTGTGTATTGGGTGATGGGAATGGAGTTTGGCAACTCCATTCCCCATATAGCCGATTTGTTCAAGAAAGAGAGAAAGATGAGGATTGGAAAAAAAAAGAAGGAAATATAAGCTTAAGGTAAGAGCTTCTTCCTAATGTTAAATTTTAATGCATTAGAGTAATGGGAATGGGTAAACTAATTAAAGAACCCAAACTATTGTATTAGAATTGTAGTTATGGAAGTTTGAGTACTTATGAGTTATATGTGGATTGTAGGCCTTAGAGCCAATTAAATTGTGTATGTGTATTAGTATGGTGGATTGAGGAAGTAATGAGGTATGGATATTGTGATTGAGGAAATATTGGTGTATTGAGCTTTTGTATGTGTGCTGGTAGAACCCTTGTGGTTTGGCTAGAATAGGGATGAATTTGATGAGAAAGGAAATGTGTGGATAAGTAAGAGAGGTAGGTGAACTATGGCGAAATTTTAGTAGGACATGTGCATTAAGAATGACTTGGTGAATGGGAGAACCAAGGTGTGTATTGGGATGTAGTAGAGATGATTTAGTAACTAAGGAGTAGTAGTTGAGGTAAGAGAATGAGAAGATATAAAATCTGTAGCAAGAGTGTTGAAATGTGTTGGAGAAACAAGGAAGAATTAATGTGTGAGACTTGGTAAAGTGAGTAAGGTAGTGAGTAAGTCTTGGGTTGAGTATAATGCAAATGAGGCAATGAAAGAGCCATAGGAGTAGTGGGAAGAAGAAAGGAAAAATCTGTAGCATTTGGAGAAGAGCAAAAACTAACAGGGGAGGAAATTTACTAGTAAATGGTGTTTGTAATAGATTTTGATAGAGGTGGATTAGCTAGTTTTAAAGTGCTTATCAATGCTAAAATATGCTAGATTATATGTAGGAATAATGGGGAAAGATTGGTAAAAGATTGAAGTTGAAACAAAGCTTTAAAACTGTAAATTTGCAATAGGCTGGATTTGTCCTGGTTTGCAAACCAGTACGCAAACCAGGACCACCTCTTAAACTTGGCAGAATGCCTTCTCGCTGGAATGGTCCTGGTTTCAAACCAGTACGCAAACCAGGACCACCTCAAAAACTTGACAGAAAGTATCGCTGAAGGATGGTCCGGGTTTGCAAACAAGTACACAAACCCGACCACCTTAAAAATACGACAGATAGTTTTCTAAAGTGATGGTCCGGTTTGTAAACTGGTACACAAACCCGGACCACCATAAAACTTGACAGAAACGTCTCTGAAGAGATGGTCCGGGTTTAAAACCAGGACACAAACCAGGACCACCCCATTTTCTTCACAAAATCCATTTTAAAGCTAATCTAAGGTAGGGTAATGAAGGGTAAAGATATTATAAGATAATTAAGACAAAATAAATGATGTTTAAAGGTCATTAAGGCCATGAACAAGCCTAGAGATAATTTTAAGTAAGTAACATAAGTAAATGTATTTGATAATAAGGAATTAGTAAATGTATTGGAATAATAAGGAATTAGTAAGTAAACACTGGGAAACTTTAACAAAGTAATAAGTAAAGTTAATTATAGATGATTAACCACCCAACTGTATGTATATGCTAGGAATCGAATAGTTGAACACCGAAGAGGAGTCGGTGAGTCCGAAATCAATGGTGAAAGGTATGATTTCTTCATGCCCTGTATCCTAATCTGGTTACCCCGATTTGTGTGCTTATTTGATCACCTAATAAGATAAATGCACGAATCGGACTATATTGCACTTACTTGTGCTTGTGTACATTGTTCTTGATATTTGTCTTGAACAATAGTTTGTATAATTCACGAAATAAATGAATGATGATGAAGTGTATTTGTATCTTGTATTGTACTTATGTATTGCATTGAATTTGTAATGGATGTGTAATGAATAATGTGTTTGTGTGTGTGCTTGATGAATGACTTCTACTATTCCTAACTACCTAACTCCTAACATAAGTAAGGAATAATTGGAATGAGTGAATCTGATATACTTTGGCCACGCGTGAGGATGAGGAACCAAGAGTTGGATCCGATTCCTACTCTTAAACTGGTCCGCGGCCCAAATCCCTTAAATGGTAGCATCCCGGATTGGTGATCAGTAAATCCGGTGGTGGACGAGTAGTCCCCGGGCCGTAGGTCCCGACGACTTAACATGAGTAAGAGTAAGTAAGTAAGGTAAGTATGTATGATATGAGTTATATCGTAAGTACTAGTGGAACGATAAAAGAGTAATCTCCCCCTTAACCCGGTGGACCAACATGAGCTAACAGTTGGTGGATTGTGTATGTATTGTACATGTATTGCGTATTGTGAATTTTCTGAAAGGTAATTATATAATCTGATGGCTTGTATGATTTACCATGTATGTATTGAAGAGTATTCTTGTAGTGTATGTATGTATTCTTGCGTATGTATTGTAATATTTGTAATAAGAGCAAGCATGTATGTTTGAATGAATCAATCGCATGATTCGACCTAGTGGTCGCGTACCCTCACTAGTACCGGGGTATGCGGTTTATAAGCTCAGCGAAAGCTGACCCCTCGGGGGAACGTTTTTAGTTTGCAGGTACCCTAAGAGGATATGGTCAAGGCACGACGACCGCGACTACATTTGGATAGTAGTAGTAGAATGTAAGGTGTACTAATTAGCACACCCCCGTACTTAGGAAGTAAGTAGTTTGAGGAATGGGTAGTGGTTAGACTCTTAATGAGTATCGGAATTGAAAGAGGTATTCTATTTGTATAAGGATCTTAGTAACTCGGTGTATTAACATATTGAACTTATGAATATTGTAATGAATGGGAATGTTCTAGTACTTGATTGGTATTGAAGTATGAATTGTAAGTTGTAGTACTCGGTATTCTGGTCCACCTCAGACGCGCTACTGTATGTAGTAGTAGTACCTTGTTATCACGTGGGGTGACTAACGGCAGTGTATCACCCACCGTTGAGTATGTAAGTATCCGCTGGTGGATTTGGATTGTGTAAGGAGATTGGACGGTAATGACGGTATTAGCGGTAGGGGTGTTACATGTGTTAGAGTGAATGATCAACACAATTTTAATAGGGAAGAGATGGACACCTGCATTAATTCATAACTCAAGAGAGCTCCATAGAGCTGATTAGATGTAAGTGGGTCTGGTCTCAAGGTGAGATTAGTTTGAATTGTCGCTCATATTCAGGTCCTAGACCTGATATGAGACTAAGGGTAGAACTGAGTTAGTGAGAGGCTCCTTCTGCTGCTGAAAGAGCAGTGGCAATAGCCTACATCTTGGCAAATAATCAGCCATGAATCATTTCCTTTGCCGATTTACCCAATTGAACTCGAACTTGCATAGCCACAGCTGCTGAATGAGCACGAACATCCTCTTAAGAGTGTTCAAAATTTGTGAAGCATTAGAACAACCCACACATTACCGAAGATAGAGTCTGAGAGAGAGGTTTGATTATAGACTCAATCGTTTAGTCATATTGATGTCAGTTGGTATATTCTAAGTTTAAATTGCCGTTAACAAGTTGATCTGGCCACGGTTTGGAACCATCAATCCATTCAAATAGACCGTGGCCTCTAAGGTAAGGTTCTAGGTGAGTTTTCCATGTTTGAAAGTTTTCAGATGTTAACTTTGTGAAATTGAAAATGGGTGAAATTAATGATGACCTTGTCATTGATAGAGAACCTGCATTTGTGGAGCCTGACATTCCAGATGATGTTTGTGATGAAGAGGATCCACTGTTGCTAGAGGCAATCGACATTGGAGCAGAAGACACTCTAGTAGTAGCTCTAATTCCATACAATGAAGTATATGGGAATAGACAGAAGAGAAGAATGCTTTGTAATCGATGTTGATATCTTCTGTATATTGATCTCATTTACAGTGGTTGTACATGCTATAAATAGTAGGGTTTGTAAACTATGAATGAAACACAACATTTTACTAAAGTATACAGATATTATTTTTTTAAGTGTTGGATATTGGATTGGGCCTGACTGGATTTACATTGGGCTGGACCGGGTGTCTTGATAATCAATATTCAAATTCGAAGAGATAATTTACTCAGAAAGCCCAACAATTTTTTTTACTCCCAACAAGTTGCTTCTTGGTTTATTCCTGAGGAGAACAAATAGTTGTAATTGGAGTAGAGCAAAATGTGTATTAATTGAGATTATGGGTGTCAATTTCAACACGATCCGTTTGACCAACACGAACCTGACACGAAGTTAGTGGGTTTTGGTTTTAAAATTTGACACGATTAAATAAACGGGTCAAGCCGAACACAACTCGTTTAATAACCGTGTCGGGTTTGAGTTTTACATGTGTAACCCACTAACCCGTTTAAGTAATTTATATTAAATAAATTTATATATTATAAATTATTAATTAATTACTTTTGATCAAATTTTAATATTAAAAAGATATAAAAATATTACAAACTATGTATTTTAATTAAAGTAAAATTAATAATATCATAGAATGACAAAACTAATGTTAATTAGTCAAATTATTTTATTATATATAACTAAACACGTTAGGTTTGAGTTAATACATGCGGATTTGAGTTTCAAATTTGGACACGATTAATTAATTGGGTTGGATGGGTAAACTCGCTTAATAAACCGGTCAACCCTTAATAAATGAGTTGGGTTTAGGTTTCATATTTTGAAATACCCCAAATCTAAATAATATTATTAAATCATTATTCATTGGAATATAATCCAAATATAAATCATTTCACGTACGCATGCAAACCCATGCATGAAAACGTTACGTAAAAATAGTCGTTTCACCACAAACGCTAAAACGCCTTAGAAACATGTGATCAAGCATGACCTTGTATGACCTTCTAAAACTCAAACCAAATGGTCATACACTCATTATATGAATATATAAATATATTCCTGAGGCTATATTCAGTCAAATACGCAAAATGCTCGGGAGTGCTCACGCCCGCTCCTTAAAGCACAAAAAGTCCGGAGGAGTGCCGAGGTGGCACGAACTCCTATAAAAATTAATTCCTAGAGTTCCTAACATCATTATTTATCATTCTAAAGAGAACCCAGGAAGTGGTTTCTCAAAATTCAACAAAATCCTCGGGAGTATTTCTTAGCGCTCCTTTTTGGCCCGGGAGTGTCCCGATGGCCCGTAAATTATGTCATGGGTTGATATAACCCCATATAACCCAATGTAACATCTTAGTATATGTTTATTTACTATAATAAGTGTTTAAAAACACTTGGAACTCATAAAAACAATTAGTTTCCCAAAGAGTTCCTTAGAGCACAAAAACACACCTTCGGGTGTCACGAAAATGCGTTTTACGCAATTGCCTTGTAGTTTTTGACATGCCACAAATTGGTAATCTTAAAAAGGGTTAAAATGACCTTCTAAATCAGTTGGTGTGACTAGTCAACAAGGTGCTCTATAGGGGCCGATTTTGAGAGCAAAAACTAGTATAAAATTTGCTTTAAAAGTTTATAAAAGGCTTAAAACATGATGACTCATCATCCCATGTGTTATATTACTTAATGCCAAAGTATGTAGGTCTCATATGACCAGCAAGCTGTCGAAAGTTTGCAGAAGAATAAGGCCATGTGAGCTAGGAAGAAAACAAAATGTAAAAAGGCAAAAGTGGATCTAGATTCCACCTTTTTCATTTCTTAAACTTCAAATGACTTTCCATGCTTGTTCTTAGCTCATGAATGCCGATCAAATGAGCTCCATTCAGACCCTAAACCGTGCATATACAAGAGAGGAAGAAGACAAGTTATAACATTGAAAAATCAAGGAATAAAACTCACCTTTTCTTACCTTGTCTTCTAGCCAACATTATTGTCTTTCCAACTCTTGCTTAGTCACACCACATGGCCGGTTTTCATGTTGGAAAGGAGGCACTTATTGAGCCAATAAACCATGTAATAAACTAAGGAAAAGTAAAGTCATTTGACATTAAAAATTGACAAAGCAAAAATCAAATTCCAAATGCATGTTCTTACCTTATACAATTCGTGAGTCTCATTCTTCTCCTTGCCCTCTTCATTTCAGAAATTGGTAAGCTCTCTCCTCTCTCTTCTAGCTTCATCTTCTTCCTTTGAAGCTCTTAAGTTCATTAATGGAGATTTAACTTCTATCTTCATCCTTAAGGTAATTTCCTAGCATTTCTTGGCAAGACTTGAAACAAACTCTTCCTAGCATAACAAGGAGTGTTCGGCACCAATTAGTTCTCCAAGGAGGTTGTCCAAACCAACATTAATCCAAGGAGCATCTCAAGGTTATCTTAAGGTAGTTTTAATGCTTGAAAATCCTTAAAGCACATTTTTATGTGTAACCAAGTTCTACTTCTTCTAAGGTTCTTTCCTTCTTCATTTTCATGAAGGAAACTTTGTTCTTCATCTACCTTAGGAGTGCCGAATTCATAAGGAGAAAAGTCTAAGGTAAACTCTTGTAAAAATACTTACAAATCTACTTAAGATCTTTATTCAAGATCTAACTCCTAAAACTCCTTCACCACTTGCATATAACCGAAGTGGAGCATCAATATTACCTTGGAGAAAGCTTGGAGATTCAAGGAGAGTTCAAGCACATAACCACCTTTGTTAAGAAGTAAGTTTACTAAGTAAATCTTTATGTTATAAGCTTTGTTAAGCTTCTAAAAATTATACAAAAAATTATGTACAACTCCTAGGTTATATAAAACCGAAACTATATGGTATTATATGCCAAAAATATAATCTATAACATATATAGAAAATATTTACCTTAAGACACATTTTTGTGTCACAAAATTTAGTTATGTTATATATTAATTCAAGCCGAATTATCAAGGGCAAAAATGCTTATTTTGAGCTAAGAATCAATATAAGACATTACAATAATTTTTACATAAGTTATATGACTCATAGGAATTTATGTACATTTATTATGACATATAAATCCACTTTTATATATATTATGGTAACTATTTAATTATGGCCGAATTGCCTAAGTGAAGAATAGATTTTTATGAGCTACTTATGTGTATAAACTTATACTATAAAGTTTGGTGAGTTAAAAATATTTTATTAGTGCTTAAATGGCTAATTAATTAAGTTATGTGGTTTAAATGTAATTTTTACAAAGTTTAGTGAATTTATTGTGAAAGCCAAGAGTAAAAGGTGTGTTTGGTGTAATTATGATATAATATAAGGTTAGGAAATAAGTTTAAGAATTTTAGATAATTTAAACAAGCTTTAAAATAACTTTTTATAAAGTTTTGGGCCATTATGTAATTTATAAAAGTTGTTATGAAAGTTTAGAACTTTTAGTGGGCGAATTCATAATTAAGAAAATTATTAAGTTCACTTTCGAAATTTTAAGGAATTAAATATTTAGACTATAGTTTATAAGTTATTAAGTAACTGTTATAAAGTTTTGGGATGAAAATGTAATTAAGGAAAAATAAATGACCAAGCCGAATTACTTTGGGGTTAGTTTGGTAATTTAAGAATTTATATATATATTCGGCATTTATGGAGAATTAAAAGTAAAACTATGGCTTACATGACATTATGTAAAGGTTATAAGATTTGTGGTTAGATTGTAATTATAAGAAATAAATTATTAAGGCCGAGAATTTAAGGGGCTAAGTTGTAATTTTTGAGAGTTATAATATTTAAAAGCTATATACCAAAATATTAGAGGTGGCTTTGTAATTTAGCTAAATAAGAAGTTAAAACTCTATAATATAATGAGATTAGAATTTAATATAAAGTTTATGAATTTATGTGGTTGTTTTGTAAATAACCGAAATATAAGGGTAAGAATTTAGATTAAAATAAATATAGGTCCTATATGGATATTTGGAGGAATTAGAAAAGAAAGAATTTTGAATAAAGAAGTTATGAAGTTTAAACTATGACTTATATAGTTATAAGGAATTAAAGGTAACCAATAATAATTACTTTTGGTTAGAGGAGGAATAATGAAAACTATAAGAATCTTATGTCCATGTATGACATATAAAAATAGTTAAGGAATCATAAGTTGTTATGTCACTTAGACAATTAAAATAAACAACAAATATAGTACATGAATATATGAATACATATATGTACATTAAAGGATTTATAAATAAATCAAAAAGGAATAACAAATAAGTTATACATAAAATCATGAGGTAATTAAAAGAAATAAACCTCACATGAAATAACAAATATGAGATTTGTTAAAAGATCCAATGGAATTATTATATAAGGGTAACATAAATTAACCCTCTCAGTTAATCCTATTCTAGGACTTTGTTTGACCAGACGTTGACCAGGGTATAATCAACTGCAACCTACGGTGAACGGTATGGGATTCTTGCAACCTGTTTTCTACCGGATTACACCGGCTTGTGTGCTATCTGTTGTTTGAAATAACGACCAAGATAATTAATGTAAAATGTTGTTACTCTTGTGCACTGTTGTATTATTTTATGTGCGTGATTGTTGCTGACTACAGCGTGTATGTCCCACGCATACAAACACTACTATACCAGTGGATTAAATACCTGCGTTTCAGTATACCGAGGACTTGTACTCAAGTCTCTCACTAACTTCACTTTATAACAAACGTCATTATCCTAAACGTGATAATTGACAATACACATTGTGTTCTTGTTTAACGTCTTTATATGACACTTAACAATTCTATACTACGAGAACGAGGAGCCCAGTTGGATCTGGCCATGCATGCTACAGGAGCTGTACCTGTCTCAGGTCGTCTCCTAACTACGTCGCGACGGAACTTTCAGTTGGGAGGAAGACTCTATTCCTCCCGGGTTTCTAATGCCCTTCAGTTTGAGGAAGACTTCATTCCTCTAGTGGGATTCTATTTCCCACGCCTCTCAGTTCAGGGTTTAACTACGTTATCTCCTGGGGTTTTTATACCCAACCTTTCAATCTTAACGAGGTCACTATACCTCCACTATTTAAGATATTCAGTTATACCTGTCAGTCCCATTGTGTGGACCGACTATCATTAAAGTATTTCAGTTCAGCTAACTCGACCTTCTGTGTCTTGTTCTATGTGACATTATTGTCCTTGTATGGATACTTGTTATTATCAGACTATGCTCGTTTACAGCTTTATAAAAATGAACTGCATGTGTTCGACAAAGTAGTTGGTGTGGCCCGGTAGACGATGGGCTGCACGTTTTCCATACCAGCATTGTTTGCTGAGCCCCTTTGGGGGCACCCCCATTTTTCAGGTACCTAAAGTTGAGAAGATTACCACACCGAGTGTAGGTGGGGTAGATTCAAGCTATGGGAGTCTTCTTATAGTTATTAGCTTTTACTTAAGTATTTTACATTTGAGTTTGATTCCTAGTATCTCGGATTGTATTCGTATTCAGACCGTGACTTTTGGAGATTGTATTTGGAGTTAGCCTTGTTGGTCACAAGGGTGGCCAACTGCATTGTAATACCGCCCGGTTGTTGTATTTATTTCCGCTGCAGTTGTATTTTATTTGGGAGTGATCGCCGTTCAGTTTATTGGATTTCGGGTTGGGGTGTTACAAAAAGTGGTATCAGAGCGTAGTTACACTCTGGATACAAGGATACACCGAGATTAGGATATCTAAGACTTAGGTTAAGGGTTGAGAGATAGTATCGAAAAGAGTTTAAGTTAGTTTTACTTAGACTACTATCCAAGACCAAGATTTTGACCACAGTGCCTAACATACCTCAACATCCTGCAGATGTCAGGAAGAGGAGGACGACGTGGATAGGCTGATGAGGAGCCAAACATCAGGCTGACAGACATTGCCACCTTAATCGCTTAGGCATTTGCACAGGCGGGGGTTGCACAGCAGCAGCAGCTACCTCCACCACCACCACCCAGGGAGAGAGACTGGGTGAAGAGTTTGGCCGATTTGAGGCCGACTGCTTTTAAGGGGCAGACTGACCCTGCTCACTTGGAGACATACATCATGGAGATGGAGACAGCGTTCGAGACGCTTGCAGTCCCAGCTAGGGAAAAAGTAAGACTTGCTGCTTTCTATCTGAAGGATGCAGCTAGAGATTGGTGGAACATGGTGAAAGCCGACCTCCTGGATGACCCAGCCTTTACTTGGGGACACTACACTGCACTACTTAGGGGCAAATACTACCCGGCCCACACCAGGATGGTGAAGACGAGGGAGTTTGACACCCTGGAGCAGACGGGGAAGATGACAGTGGATGAGTACTATGCGAAGTTCACTTCGCTACTCCGACTACTACCCGGTGTAGGATACTCGGACCAGGTGTTGGTCGACCGATTCTACGGGGGACTGAGCCCTCGACTTCAGTTTGGGATGGGACCAGTCATCCCCACCAGTTTGCAGGTAAAACAGGAGAGACATAACCAGTTGAAAATTTCATTACATACTATACCCCACCATGGGAGATTTTGAGATTAATACCTTGAGATTTCAGGAATGCTATCATGCTGCCTCCGTGGTAGAGATCACTTGTAAGAGAAGGGATGCTTTGAGCTCCCAAAAGAGGAAGGACGGACCTGGTGGCGATGATGCCAAGCAGGGGAACTCCAACAAAAGGAACAAACCCTATCAGAAAGGCCAGGGGTCCTACCAAGGGAAGGGGAACCAAACTACTGGGAACCCCCAGTCAGGAACCTACGGAGCGGCAACTCCACAGAAAACCTACCCATCTAAGGGTAGGCACTCTAATCAGACAGTTAGATTTGAAACTTTTGTGATTACTTCAGTACCATTGGATTGTATAATTAACCTTGATTGTATTAGGTTCTGGACATGGCTCAAACACGGGCCAGAAGTATGTCCGCCGTTTCAACTGTAAACAGTGCGGAAAGGATCACCCCGGCGTAGACTGCCAAGGGGAGAAAGTCATGTGCCGCTACTGTCAGATACTCGGGCATCGTGCCTTCGAGTGTATCCGAAACCCGGAGAGCAGGAACTACCGCCCGGGAGCAAAGCCAAACACAGGCCAAAAGAATGGAGCTAGCGATACTCGCCCTCCACCAACAAACCAGGCTCAGGGATATAAGGGCAAAGGCCCAGCATCGGGACCCGCCCTACATGTCATGGACCGCTCAGATGAGGCTGGTCCTTCTACTAACCCAGGTATTTCCAAACCGTGTGAACCTAATAATGAGCAATGGATGATGTGAATGAGTGCTTGCATGCCTTGATTGCCTAATTGAGTAGGAAAGAATTAGTAAGACTCACTAGTAAAATTTAAACCACGTAGGAAGCTATAAGATATGCTTTCCTATCCCCTCACCGCCCTCCCTGGAAGAAAACATTATCAAAGTAAAAGAACCAGGGAACGAACAATGTAAGGTTATCCAACCAGGTTTGATATTACTCAAAGGATACCTAACACCGGAGACACAAATTGCAATCATCAGAAAATGTCAAGAATTGGGAGCAGGACCAGGAGGGTTCTACACTCCAGAATTTCCAGGAGGATCAAAAATGAAGCTGAAAATGATGTGCTTAGGAAGGGATTGGAATCCTTACTCAAAGACCTACCAAGATACAAGAAATGGAGATGGAGCACAAGTACCAAAAATCCCAGAAGAATTTTTACCAATTGTGGAACAAGCAGTTAATACAACTCAACAGCTAGAAGAAGATCCAGTTCCCAATCAACTTCTATGAAGAAGGAGGCCGTTTAGGTATACATCAGGACAATGATGAAACAAAAGGGTCCCTTGAACAAGGGATACCAGTATTATCTTTGTCAATTGGAGATGACGCAGAGTTCCTTTATGGCGAGCAGAAGCGCGTGGACCTTGCAAAGAAAATCATATTGAGCTCAGGAGATGTTTTGATAATGGGTGGAAAGTCAAGGTTGCTATACCATGGAATTAAGAGGATTAAACTAAACACAGACACCTTCAACAGTGATAAACACCACTCACATGAAACCAGGAAGATTAAGTTTGACTTTTAGAAAGTACTAGTATTGTAATTGTTTGGACATCTGAAAGGAGATCATCTCATCAATGAAGCATTATTGTTATAAAAGTGAATGTCTTTAGACCCCATCATATATCAAAGTACTTACTCAGATTCTGTCATTAGGTTGTGCTAAGGAGACGGAAGGTGCCTTAAGTATTCTTACTGAGGAGGAGGCCAGCAAGGGCGGCGCGATCCTCACTGGTACCTTTCCTGTTAATGGAGTGGATGCATTAGTACTGTTCGACTCCGGAGCCTCACATACTTTCGTTTCGCCTACGCTTGCGGGGAAGTTGGGGCTAGACGCTGTAGAGTTACCTGATTTTAAGGTGGCACTCCCGTCTAAGGAGAAGATCAGTTGCACTCGTCTTTATAGAGGAGCCACTATCAGTATTAAGGAGGAGGAATTTCCTATTGACCTTATTGAGTTCAGAGGTCTAGGATTCGATGTTATAGCCGGGATGGACTGGCTGGGGCGGCACAGAGGCCGCATTCTTTGTGTAGAGCGCAGACTGCTGCTTAAGAGCCCATCAGGAGTGACAGTATCTTACCGTCAGAGCCCTAGAGCACCGTCGATAAAAGTTATTTCTGCTATGTCTATGTACAAGCAAGTCAGGAAGCATAAGGAGGTATATTTATGCTATGTTCAGGATGTAGAGCACGACCCTGATTTTGATCCAAATATGCCAGTGGTGTCTGAATTTCCGGATATTTTTCCAAAGGAACTTCCAGGATTACCACCACCCAGAGAGGTAGAGTTCTCCATTGAATTACTACCAGGTACCGGTCCCATAGCTAAGGCACCGTACCGTATGGCACCAGCAGAGATGGCTGAGTTGAAGGAGCAGCTGAAAGATTTATTGGACAAGGGATACATACGACCTAGCGTATCTCCTTGGGGAGCACCAGTCCTATTTGTGAAGAAGAAGGATGGAAGCCTTCGTTTATGTATTGATTACAGAGAGCTTAATGCAGTATCGGTGAAGAACAAATATCCACTACCACAGATTGACGATTTGTTCGATCAGTTGAGAGGAGCAAAGGTGTTTTCAAAGATCGATTTGAGATCAGGCTACCATCAGATACCCATCAAGGAGCAAGACATAGAGAAGACAGCATTCAGAACATGGTATGACCACTATGAGTTTACGGTTATGCCTTTCGGCTTGTCAAATGCACCTACAGTCTTCATGGATTTGATGAACAGATTATTCAGAGAGCAGTTGGATAAGACCGTGGTTGTTTTCATCGATGACATCTTAATTTATTCAAAATCTAAGGAAGAACATGAGAGTCACCTCTAACATGTACTTGAGATCTTAAGGGAGAACCGGCTTTATGCTAAGTTCTCCAAATGTGAGTTTTGGTTAGACAGAGTTTCTTTTCTAGGACATGTTATCTCCGATGCTGGGATCGCAGTGGATCCAGCAAAGATAGAAGCAGTCCGCACCTGGCCCAGGCCAAAGACAGTGACTGACATCAGGAGTTTCCTTGGTTTAGCAGGTTACTACAGAAGGTTTGTCAGAGACTTCTCCAAAATAGCCAAACCTATGACCAGCTTAATGAAGAAGGACGCACCTTTCACATGGACTACTGAATGTGAGACCTCATTCGAGCTTTTGAAGAATGCTTTGACATCAGCACCAGTTTTAACAATACCTGAAGGCACAGAGGGTTATGAAGTTTACTGTGATGCATCAGGCAGAGGATTAGGGTGTGTACTCATGCAGAATGGGAAGGTAGTCGCCTACGCTTCCCGTCAGTTGAAGAAACATGAGGAAAACTATCCCACACATGACTTGGAGCTGGGAGCTATTGTTTTTGCTTTGAAGATCTGGCGCCACTACCTGTATGGTGTCCAGATGACCGTATATTCGGATCACAAAAGTTTGAAGTATGTATTCACCCAGAAGGAGTTAAACATGAGACAAAGAAGATGGGTTGAATTCCTTAAGGACTGTGACATTGATTTACAGTACAAAGAAGGGAAAGCTAATGTTGTAGCTGCAGACGTTATATGGTGAGTGGTTAAACTGGTGTAAAATTAAAAGAAAAGAAATTAAAACTCAAATTAAACGTCGGGCTGCAAACAAATCCCGGTCGTAGTAGTATAGTGAAATTGTAAGCGACCGGATGTCGAACCGTGGGACTATATATATATAATAGTACCTAAGCGTGTCACAAGAGGGGGGATTAATTGACTTGTATTATAAATAAAAAGGAAAGATAAAATAAACTAAGTAAATAGATAAATTAAATGGGACTCTGGTTCAGGTTAATATGATCTGATTAATTATGCTATCTCTACTGGTTTAATTATAATTGTTTGGAAAAATTCCTCTTATTATCTTAAGGACTAAGTCATAGCCTCAGAAGAACTCGTTTACCTGAAAATGCAAGGTTCTAATCAAGGTTCAAGCACAATACGTGTAAACGGACGGTTTAGATATGAGAAATTATTTATGCATCTGAAAATACTAACTTATTAAATCATAATAAGCTTTCTCCAAATTTACGGCTTAATTAACCTATCTATTTATCACCTGGTCTGATCAAAATAGACTTAGCAAGCAATTTAATAAACTCATGACATTTATTAAAAAGGCGAGAGATAACCTTTAAAACGTAACAACTGTATTTAATAAAACCAGTAAAAATATTGCATAATTAATACAAACACATAATAACCGTTCCTAGAGTATAGATATTCTAGCCTAACATATTAAATAGAATAACAGGAACAAGAGTAATAGAAATCATCTGTAATCACTCCGGCTCGCTCTGCTATTTTGTATACGTAGGGCTAGAGGTGAATATGGTGGAAAGTGAAATAAAAATGGAGAAGACGGGAGGAGAGAAATGAGGTGAACGTGTGATGTGTGGTGAAGTGGTACGGTGATGGATTGTATGGGTGGTGGATGTCCATTTTGAGCAGAAGGCTCGTGGGTTTAAATAGGGAAGAGAAGAGGCAGCAGATAAGGAACGCGTGAGGAATTGATTGAGGCGGTGGAAGAAGCTGGATAAGATTTGCAGACTGATTGATCATTTATTGCAGGGGACAGAGTTCACGCGTGAGGAATTTAAGCACCGACTGGTAATGGATATGGTAGCACAGACAGTCGGCGCGCGAAGAAGAAAACTGTTCCGCGACTGATTTTAGTCTTGTCCGCCTGAACAACCGCCCAAAGAGAGGCGGTCTCCTCTCTGCCTTGTCCGCCTGATATGGAGCGGTTGTCTCTCTGTGTTGTCCGCCTAATATTAGGCGGTTGCCTTTATATGTGTCCGCCTGTTATTAGGCGGTTGCCTTATATGTGTCTTGTCCGCCTGTTTTCACGACGTACGTCCGCCTGTTTTCACGACGTACAGGCTTATTTCTTCTACGAATTTTGACCGGCTCTAGATTCTTCGTTTGGACTCCGTTTTCTGAGCCGTTTGCGTCTATGTGTTCGTCTCTTCGTCTACTTTACTTCCAGCTTGGTTTTCCTCATGTTAAACCAATAAATTTGTGAGATAATAATAAAACATAAACTAGAGGAAAACTAACCAAAGTGGAGAAATGAGCAAGAAAAGTGCTAATATTATATATGAAATACACCTATAAATCATGCTCATTTGGACACTTATCACACCCCCACACTTATCTTTTTGCTTGTCCTCAAGCAAAACCACATACCCAAGTAAGTAAGGAATGCTCAATACTAACAAATATTATTATGAAGGGTAGGATAAACATGATCTTTTAAACTTATTGAGGAGTGTAAAATTAACTGCTGGTGGCATAGGTGTGCTCAGGGTAAAAATAAAATATAGAGTTTCGGGGTATGATCCAAGGTACTTCAATGTTTCTTTTTAGGTGACTCTGAGTACTTTTACCATGGCCAACTTCTCTCAAGAATGGGCATTGAGAAGAAAACAAAAGGAAAAATAGATTTATGCATTTGTTTCACTTTTGCATAAGGGATGAGAAAATGTAAGCATCACACCTTTGTATTCAAGAACACTCAACTCTCTTTGTTGGTTACCAATGGTGTCTCGCAAGTCCCTTATTATTTTTCTTTCTCTTTTTTTTTAACAGAAAAGCACCCCTTAGCAATCCCTAAGAGAGAAGATAGAAAGAAACCCTGAGCAATAAATCCAACCATTTGCAGATTATTTGGTCACACTGCATATAAACTGCTCCTCAAAAGTAACCAAAATTTTAAAATTTGTACATTTATCCCACAATTCATAATAGTATTTATTTTTAAAGAGAACAACCTATATTAGCAGGGTACATAATATTGAATTGGACAAACGCAAGATAAGCAGAGAGATTAAACATTTAAGCACAAAATGTCACCGAAAAGGGCACACTCCCCCACACTTAATTTGAACAAAGTCCTCTTTGTTCACCAGAAAAACAATGGAAGGTTTCAGAAGACCTTTTCGGTAAGTAGATAAAATAGAGATAACACAAAGACCACAAATAAACATTTAAGCACATAAACGCTCCTCTGCAGTTTTTATTTAAACAAAATTAAAGAAACTGGTACTCCCCTGATTTTATTTTTGCTAGTTGTTAAAGGAGTTCCCCCACACTTGAGCTTCAGCCTCAAGTAGCGTAGCTTGGTTGCGGTGTCCACATGGAGGTGCACCTGCATAAGACACTAGAAGCATCCATACTAAAAATGGGGTTAAAAGTTAGCAAAAATAAAATTTAAAGAGAACCTGAAAATTAAAAGAGCATAAAAGCAAAATTAAATAAAAGTTCATCCGGGTTGCCTCCCGGGAAGCTGCCCTTCTTTAACGTCTTTGGCTAGACGCCTGCTTCGTTATCCTGGATCAAAACAAAACGTTACCTCGGCATATAAAATAAGAAAATTAATACTCCACAAAATCTGGTGTTTGAGGAGGTACTGCCGGGAACGTAGTTCTAACAGAAGACCCGGTGGTGATGATTTTTCTTCCTCAAATTGGAGGATGTAAATATCCTCCTCTTGTAGGTGAGGTTTATAGAAAGAACGCTGATCGATATCATCTTCAGAGAAAGTTAATTCTTTAAAGGTGATAGTGGCGTTTTGTTTGGATCTATTGGCGGGAGATGATGGCAATTCCTTCTCTTCATGTTCGAGGATATAAATATCCTCATCTTCTGGATAAAGCACAGAGAAGGATGGAAACTGGCGGTAGGCGATTGTAGAGGGAAGAGAATAACTTACATCCGTAGTGGGGTGTTGTACCTCATGAATTATTTCGCCCTTTGGTTGCTGTTCTGGTTGAGCGAGTTTCTCCAGGTAATCTGGTTGATCTTCTAACCAGAGTTGTTCTTGCAATATGAGACAATCTGCATAATCATGAGCTCCTCCACATACGGAGCAGTATAAATACTGTGAATAGCAAAACTCTTGCTCGTACACCTGTTCCATTTCCATTTTTTTTTGTGTTTTTGTATATAAAACGAAACTACTGAAACAGATAGGAAAATAAAATGATTAGAAACAACAATAAATATAAACAAAATATAAAAATGAAGTAGAAACAGATTGAAGAAGTTGGAGCAGATTGGAGAAGAACAGAATTAATTTTTTTTTTTTCGGAACGCGTTGAGAAGAACAGATTTTTTTTTTTTCGGAACGCGTCTCTCTTTTTTTTTTTTTTGAACAAAAGGACGTCCGCGTGAGACTAGGCGGTCAGGGGTGCGGACTGGCAGGCGGAACAGACTTCAGTGTCGTCCGCGTGGAATTAGGCGGACACACCTCTGTTCGTTTTTTTTTTCGATTACGCTACTTACTGAAACAATAACAAATTAGAAAAAACACACACTAATAATATAAACAAAATATATATAAAAAAATATAAAAAGATAATTAATATAAACAACTACAAAATAAAATAGACAAAAATATAAAAGACTATTAATATAACAACAAACAAAAATAATATAAACAAAATATTCTAATATAACAAGTGAATAATCCGGGGCTTAGGGACTAGAATAAACTAGTCCCCGGCAACGGCGCCATTTTGCAGACGTTATATGGTGAGTGGTTAAACTGGTGTAAAATTAAAAGAAAAGAAATTAAAACTCAAATTAAACGTCGGGCTGCAAACAAATCCCGGTCGTAGTAGTATAGTGAAATTGTAAGCGACCGGATGTCGAACCGTGGGACTATATATATAATAGTACCTAAGCGTGTCACAAGAGGGGGATTAATTGACTTGTATTAAATAAAAAGGAAAGATAAAATAAACTAAGTAAATAGATAAATTAAACGGGACTCTGGTTCAGGTTAATATGATCTGATTAATTATGCTATCTCTACTGGTTAATTATAATTGTTTGGCAAAATTCCTCTTATTATCTTAAGGACTAAGTCATAGCCTCAGAAGAACTCGTTACCTGAAAATGCAAGGTTCTAATCAAGGTTCAAGCACAATACGTGTAAACGGACGGTTTAGATATGAGAAATTATTTATGCATCTGAAAATACTAACTTATTAATCATAATAAGCTTTCTCCAAATTTACGGCTTAATTAACTATCTATTTATCACCTGGTCTGATCAAAATAGACTTAGCAAGCAATTTAATAAACTCATGACATTTATTAAAAAGGCGAGAGATAACCTTTAAAACGTAACAACTGTATTTAATAAAACCAGTAAAAATATTGCATAATTAAAACAAACACATAATAACCGTTCCCAGAGTATAGATATTCTAGCCTAACATATTAAATAGAATAACAGGAACAAGAGTAATAGAAATCATCTGTAATCACTCCGGCTCGCTCTGCTATTTTGTATACGTAGGGCTAGAGGTGAATATGGTGGAAAGTGAAATAAAAATGGAGAAGACGGGAGGAGAGAAATGAGGTGAACGTGTGATGTGTGGTGAAGTGGTACGGTGATGGATTGTATGGGTGGTGGATGTCCATTTTGAGCAGAAGGCTCGTGGGTTTAAATAGGGAAGAGAAGAGGCAGCAGATAAGGAACGCGTGAGGAATTGATTGAGGCGGTGGAAGAAGCTGGATATGATTTGCAGACTGATTGATCATTTATTGCAGGGGACAGAGTTCACGCGTGAAGAATTTAAGCGCCGACTGGTAATGGATATGGTAGCACAGACAGTCGGCGCGCGAAGAAGAAAACTGTTCCGCGACTGATTTTAGTCTTGTCCGCCTGAACAACCGCCCAAAGAGAGGCGGTCTCCTCTCTGCCTTGTCCGCCTGATATGGAGCGGTTGTCTCTCTGTGTTGTCCGCCTAATATTAGGCGGTTGCCTTTATATGTGTCCGCCTGTTATTAGGCGGTTGCCTTTATATGTGTCCACCTGTTATTAGGCGGTTGCCTTATATGTGTCTTGTCCGCCTGTTTTCACGACGTACGTCCGCCTGTTTTCACGATTATTTCTTCTACGAATTTTGACCGGCTCTAGATTCTTCGTTTGGACTCCGTTTTCTGAGCCGTTTGCGTCTATGTGTTCGTCTCTTCGTTTACTTTACTTCCAGCTTGGTTTTCCTCATGTTAAACCAATAATTTGTGAGATAATAATAAAACAAAAACTAGAGGAAAACTAACCAAAGTGGAGAAATGAGCAAGAAAAGTGCTAATATTATATATGAAATACACCTATAAATCCTGCTCATTTGGACACTTATCAGTAGCAGACGCACTGAGTCGACGAGCACATTCCCTAAATGCCATTGTGGCTAGCTCGAGTCTTATGGACGACATACGTAGAGCACAGCAGAGTGATCAGCGAATGATGGAGATCAGTCAGAAGTTGTCTGACGGTACATTTGAGGGTGGAAAATATGAGTTTCAGCTACATGATGATGGACTAATCAGATTGAAGGGAAGATTGTGTATTCCCAGAGACAGCACAGATATAAAGGAGCATATTCTTCGAGAGTCCCACACTTCTACCACATCTGTCCATCGAGGAGCTTCTAAGATGTACAAAGATCTAAAGAGGTATTTCTGGTGGAGTGGTATGAAGGGCGACGTGACAGAGTATGTGATTCGATGTCTCACTTGTCAGAAAGTGAAATTCGAACATAGAAGACCAGGAGGCATGGTACAGTCTATGCCAATTCCTGAATGGAAGTTTTATGATATCTCCATGGACTTCGTGGTGGGACTACCACCTACGAGAGGAGGCCTTAATATGATTTGGGTTGTTGTTGACCGACTGACTAAAGTTGCTAGGTTTATCCCGATGAAAGACACTTGGAAAGTGCCAAAGTTAGCAGAACTATTTGAGAAAGAAATTATCAGACATCATGGAGTACCAAAGACTATTGTTTCAGATCGAGATACTAGATTTCTCTCACGATATTGGCGAGCTACTCGCGAAGCACTTGGCACTGAATTGAAGCTTAGCACAGCATTTCATCCTCAGACAGATGGTCAGTCAGAGAGGACTATTCAGACCTTAGAGGACATGCTACGAGCGTGTGCCTTGGATTTCCAGGGCAGCTGGATAGATAGATTACATCTCATCGAGTTTGCATACAATAACAGCTATCACGCCTCTATACAGATGTCACCTTTCCAAGCCTTATATGGCAGACCATGTCACACACCATTGTGTTGGGACGAGTCTAGTGAGACCGTCATCATTGGGCCTGAGTACTTAGAGCAAGTCCAGGCAGAAGTACAACAAATCAGAAGTAACATGAAAGCAGCACAAGACAGACAGAAATCATATGCTGATGAGAGGCGACGAGACCTTGAGTTCGCAGTTGGCCACCAGGTATTTCTACGAGTATCACCCATGAAGGGTGTATTCAGATTTGGGCAAAAGGGCAAGCTAAGCCCGAAATTTGTAGGACCCTACGCTATCATAGAGCGGGTGGGCCTTGTGGCATATCGACTTGATTTGCCAGCTGAGTTGGGCAAAGTACATAATGTTTTTCATGTGTCTCAGCTTAAGAAATACATGCCTCATCCTTCTCATGTTCTACAACCAGAGACACTCTCTTTAGAACCACCAATGCGGTATGTGGAAACACCGCAACGAATCTTAGACAGAAAGACACGAGATACTCGCAACAAATCTGTGAGCTTAGTAAAAGTTCTTTGGTCAAACCACGATGTGGAAGAGGCCACATGGGAATTAGAAGCAGATATGCGAGCGAAATTTCCCTCATTATTTATCGACTAGACGCTTTAGTCTAGGGTACGGGGGCGTACCCCTCTTTTTTTTGGGGGGTAGAGCCTTTTTCGTTTGTGAGTTCAGTATACATTTTATTGCACTTTGGTGCATTTCAGTGGCACTTTGTCTTGTATGTGTTCTTTTGTAACACTGTTCAGTATATATATCAGTGACACTTCGTCTTGTATGTGTTCTTGTGTAACACTGTATTTGAATGTACTTTGTACTTCTACTGCTTGGTGTGTACTTAGTTACACTACAATAAAAAGTTTATGTGCACTACGCTGCACTATTAGATATGAAAAGTGACTGTGTTATTACATTACACTATATTGTTCCAAAGTATTCCTGATGTGTTTAATGTACACTGTGAACTTAGGAATATAGAGACTTGGGACTTGATCCCTACTAGATTGAGTTGTGGATACTTAGTGGAACTTGATTCCCCACAACCTTATAATTTAGATATGAGACTTCGGGGCGAAGTCCTTTTTTAAGGGGGGTAGATTGAAATACCCCAAATCTAAATAATATTATTAAATCATTATTCATTGGAATATAATCCAAATATAAATCATTTCACGTACGCATGCAAACCCATGCATGAAAACGTTACGTAAAAATAGTCGTTTCACCATAAACGCTAAAACGCCTTAGAAACATGTGATCAAGCATGACCTTGTATGACCTTCTAAAACTCAAACCAAATGGTCATACACTCATTATATGAATATATAAATATATTCCTTAGGCTATATTCAGTCAAATACGCAAAATGCTCGGGAGTGCTCACGCCCGCTCCTTAAAGCACGAAAAGTCCGGAGGAGTGCCGAGGTGGCACGAACTCCTATAAAATTAATTCCTAGAGTTCCTAACATCATTATTTATCATTCTAAAGAGAACCCACGAAGTGGTTTCTCAAAATTCAACAAAATCCTCGGAGTATTTCTTAGCGCTCCTTTTTGGCCCGGGAGTGTCCCGATGGCCCGTAAATTATGTCATGGGTTGATATAACCCCATATAACCCAATGTAACATCTTAGTATATGTTTATTTACTATAATAAGTGTTTACAAACACTTGGAACTCATAAAAACAATTAGTTTCCCAAAAAGTTCCTTAGAGCACAAAAATACACCTTCGGGTGTCACGAAAATGCGTTTTACGCAATTGCCTTGTAGTTTTTGACATGCCACAAATTGGTAATATTAAAAAGGGTTAAAATGACCTTCTAAATCAGTTGGTGTGACTAGTCAACAAGGTGCTCTATAGGGGCCGATTTTGAGAGCAAAAACTAGTATAAATTTTGCTTTAAAAGTTTATAAAAGGCTTAAAACATGATGACTCATCATCCCATGTGTTATATTACTTAATGCCAAAGTATGTAGGTCTCATATGACCAGCAAGCTGTCGAAATTTTGCAGAAGAATAAGGCCATGTGAGCTAGGAAGAAAACAAAATGTAAAAAGGCAAAAGTGGATCTAGATTCCACCTTTTTCATTTCTTAAACTTCAAATGACTTTCCATGCTTGTTCTTAGCTCATGAATGCCGATCAAATGAGCTCCATTCAGACCCTAAACCGTGCATATACAAGAGAGGAAGAAGACAAGTTATAACATTGAAAAATCAAGGAATAAAACTCACCTTTTCTTACCTTGTCTTCTAGCCAACATTATTGTCTTTCCAACTCTTGCTTAGTCACACCACATGGCCGGTTTTCATGTTGGAAATGAGGCACTTATTGAGCCAATAAACCATGTAATAAACTAAGGAAAAGTAAAGTCATTTGACATTAAAAATTGACAAAGCAAAAATCAAATTCCAATGCATGTTCTTACCTTATACAATTCGTGAGTCTCATTCTTCTCCTTGCCCTCTTCATTTCAGAAATTGGTAAGCTCTCTCCTCTCTCTTCTAGCTTCATCTTCTTCCTTTGAAGCTCTTAAGTTCATTAATGGAGATTTAACTTCTATCTTCATCCTTAAGGTAATTTCCTAGCATTTCTTGGCAAGACTTGAAACAAACTCTTCCTAGCATAACAAGGAGTGTTCGGCACCAATTAGTTCCCAAGGAGGTTGTCCAAACCAACATTAATCCAAGGAGCATCTCAAGGTTATCTTAAGGTAGTTTTAATGCTTGAAATCCTTAAAGCACATTTTTATGTGTAACCAAGTTCTACTTCTTCTAAGGCTCTTTCCTTCTTCATTTTCATGAAGGAAACTTTGTTCTTCATCTACCTTAGGAGTGCCGAATTCATAAGGAGAAAAGTCTAAGGTAAAACTCTTGTAAAAATACTTACAATCTACTTAAGATCTTTATTCAAGATCTAACTCCTAAAACTCCTTCACCACTTGCATAACCGAAGTGGAGCATCAATATTACCTTGGAGAAAGCTTGGAGATTCAAGGAGAGTTCAAGCACATAACCACCTTTGTTAAGAAGTAAGTTTACTAAGTAAATCTTTATGTTATAAGCTTTGTTGAGCTTCTAAAAATTATACAAAAAATTATGTACAACTCCTAGGTTATATAAAACCGAAACTATATGGTATTATATGCCAAAAATATAATCTATAACATATATAGAAAATATTACCTTAAGACACATTTTTGTGTCACAAAATTTAGTTATGTTATATATTAATTCAAGCCGAATTATCAAGGGCAAAAATGCTTATTTTTGAGCTAAGAATCAATATAAGACATTACAATTAATTTTTACATAAGTTATATGATCATAGGAATTTATGTATTTATTATGACATATAAATCCACTTTTATATATATTATGGTAACTATTTAATTATGGCCGAATTGCCTAAGTGAAGAATAGATTTTTATGAGCTACTTATGTGTATAAACTTATACTATAAAGTTTGGTGAGTTAAAAAATATTTTATTAGTGCTTAAATGGCTAATTAATTAAGTTGTGTGGTTTAAATGTAATTTTTACAAAGTTTAGTGAATTTATTGTGAAAGCCGAGAGTAAAAGGTGTGTTTGGTGTAATTATGATATAATATAAGGTTAGGAAATAGTTTAAGAATTTTAGATAATTTAAACAAGCTTTAAAATAACTTTTTATAAAGTTTTGGGCCATTATGTAATTTATAAAAGTTGTTATGAAAGTTTAGAACTTTTAGTGGGCGAATTCATAATTAAGAAAATTATTAAGTTCACTTTCGAAATTTTAAGGAATTAAATATTTAGACTATAGTTTATAAGTTATTAAGTAATTGTTATAAAGTTTTGGGATGAAAATGTAATTAAGGAAAAATAAATGACCAAGCCGAATTACTTTGGGGTTAGTTTGGTAATTAAAGAATTTATATATATATTCGGCATTTATGGAGAATTAAAAGTAAAACTATGGCTTACATGACATTATGTAAAGGTTATAAGATTTGTGGTTAGATTGTAATTATAAGAAATAAATTATTAAGGCCGAGAATTTAAGGGGCTAAGTTGTAATTTTTGAGAGTTATAATATTTAAAAGCTATATACCAAAATATTAGAGGTGGCTTTGTAATTTAGCTAAATAAGAAGTTAAAACTCTATAATATAATGAGATTAGAATTTAATATAAAGTTTATGAATTTATGTGGTTGTTTTGTAAATAACCGAAATATAAGGGTAAAAATTTAGATTAAAATAAATATAGGTCCTATATGGATATTTGGAGGAATTAGAAAAGAAAGAATTTTGAATAAAGAAGTTATGAAGTTTAAACTATGACTTATAGTTATAAGGAATTAAAGGTAACCAATAATAATTACTTTTGGTTAGAGGAGGAATAATGAAAAACTATAAGAATCTTATGTCCACGTATGACATATAAAAATAGTTAAGGAATCATAAGTTGTTATGTCACTTAGACAATTAAATAAACAACAAATATAGTACATGAATATATGAATACATATATGTACATTAAAGGATTTATAAATAAATCAAAAAGGAATAACAATAAGTTATACATAAAATCATGAGGTAATTAAAGAAATAAACCTCACATGAAAAACAAATATGAGATTTGTTAAAAGATCCAATGGAATTATTATATAAGGGTAACATAAATTACCCTCTCAGTTATCCTATTCTAGGACTTTGTTTGACCAGACGTTGACCAGGGTATAATCAACTGCAACCTACGGTGAACGGTATGGGATTCTTGTAACCTGTTTTCTACCGGATTACACCGGCTTGTGTGCTATCTGTTGTTTGAAATAACGACCAAGATAATTAATGTAAAATGTTGTTACTCTTGTGCACTGTTGTATTATTTTATGTGCGTGATTGTTGCTGACTACAGCGTGTATGTCCCACGCATACAAACACTACTATACCAGTGGATTAAATACCTGCGTTTCAGTATACCGAGGACTTGTACTCAAGTCTCTCACTAACTTCACTTTATAACAAACGTCATTATCCTAAACGTGATAATTGACAATACACATTGTGTTCTTGTTTAACGTCTTTATATGACACTTAACAATTCTATACTACGAGAACGAGGAGCCCAGTTGGATCTGGCCATGCATGCTACAGGAGCTGTACCTGTCTCAGGTCGTCTCCTAACTACGTCGCGACGGAACTTTCAGTTGGGAGGAAGACTCTATTCCTCCCGGGTTTCTAATGCCCTTCAGTTTGAGGAAGACTTCATTCCTCTAGTGGGATTCTATTTCCCACGCCTCTCAGTTCAGGGTTTAACTACGTTATCTCCTAGGGTTTTTATACCCAACCTTTCAATCTTAACGAGGTCACTATACCTCCACTATTTAAGATATTCAGTTATACCTGTCAGTCCCATGTGTGGACCGACTATCATTAAAGTATTTCAGTTCAGCTAACTCGACCTTCTGTGTCTTGTTCTATGTGACATTATTGTCCTTGTATGGATACTTGTTATTATCAGACTATGCTCGTTTACAGCTTTATAAAAATGAACTGCATGTGTTCGACAAAGTAGTTGGTGTGGCCCGGTAGACGATGGGCTGCACGTTTTCCATACCAGCATTGTTTGCTGAGCCCCTTTGGGGGCACCCCCATTTTTCAGGTACCTGAAGTTGAGAAGATTACCACACCGAGTGTAGGTGGGGTAGATTCAAGCTATGGGAGTCTTCTTATAGTTATTAGCTTTTACTTAAGTATTTTACATTTGAGTTTGATTCCTAGTATCTCGGATTGTATTCGTATTCAGACCGTGACTTTTGGAGATTGTATTTGGAGTTAGCCTTGTTGGTCACAAGGGTGGCCAACGGCATTGTAATACCGCTCGGTTGTTGTATTTATTTCCGCTGCAGTTGTATTTTATTTGGGAGTGATCGCCGTTCAGTTTATTGGATTTCGGGTTGGGGTGTTACATATTTGCACACGATTAATTAATTGCGTTGGATCGGGTCAACCCGTTTAATAAACGGGCTGGGTTTAGGTTTAGTCCAACACTACCCGCGAACCCGTTTTGCCACCCATTTGAGATTCAAAATCCTTACAACTTTGAAGGATCAATACACCTTGAAATTTTTTTCTTTTGTATTATCATTATCGTGGAATCATCTCCGAAATGGTGGCTTCATTCACCGTATAACCACTTTGAGATGATTCGGTGTGTCTTTCACTTCCTCTTCTAACTGAAAAAGCAGGTATATTGGGAATGGGCAAGTCCTTGATTTCAGAGTTTATCATGGACGAAACTTCAAGCATAGTTGGTCTATCTTCCGGGTCATCTTGGACACAAAGCAATGCCACTTGAAGGCATGTAGTCATACTACATGTCGAATTTGTATCATCTAATGTTGGATCCATGAACTCTTTTCCCTTGCCTTCTTCCCACATCGCATAAGCCTGTAAAGTAGTAGTACAAGTCAGTTTTCATCTTCCTAGTAATTAAAATACCTGAAACCATTTTGCAATGGTATTGAATGGAGTCAAAGTATCAATTAATGATTAAGAAAATAAGACATCTCACTTGATCAGAAACAGCTTGAATTCCAGTAAGACCGTATGAAGAAAACGTGGTCTTTCCACTGATCATTTGCAACAAAAGAACTCCAAAGCTATATACATCTAATTAACTGAGTAAGCTCCTCTGGTTGCATACTCAGGGGGCACATAGCCACTGCAGAAAGATCAATCAAGATGAGTCAGATATTCTGTACAACAGATCTATCTACCAAGACTAGATAAAAAGTAGAGAAATCATGTTTTACTCACTAAGTGCCAACAATCTTTCCTGTGTTTGCTTCAGGGTCATTTTTCTGAAATATTCTTGCCATTCCAAAATCTGCTATCTTCGGTGTCATTGCAATATCAAGTAATACATTGCTAGGTTTTATATCCCTGTGGATGATGGATAATCTTGAGTATTCTTGAAGATATAGAAGTCCTTGAATGACTCCTTCAACTATTTGTACCCGCTTTCTCCAATCCAGTAGCAGCCTTCTAACTGGATCTACAATTAGATGAAAGTAGTAAGGGTATAGATTTATCATGAGAATAGCTAGGCGCGTAGATTTCTGTTTTTAATGTTTTGATGTCATCCCAACTTTGAAATATGTATAATAAGCTTCAACATTCTGAACCACATGAGTTTTTTTTCTCTTTAGATGAATTTGTAATACAAAGTCATTCTTAATAAGCACTTACCAAAAAGATAGGAATCTAAGCTCCCGTTTGGCATGTATTCATAGATAAGCATCTTTTCTCCTCCTTCAGTACAAAATCCCAATATCCTGACCAGGTTTACATGCTGCAGTCTTGCAAGGAGAGTGACTTCATTTTCAAACTCCTCAAGTCCCTGTTCAGAAGAATCTGACAGCCGTTTCACAGCTATTACCTGTCCATCTTCCAATTTACCCTGCAAATTGTGTGTTCCATGGAAGAAAAAAAAATGATATTCCATCTAATTTATTGTTGTAGTTTAATTAAATACAAAAGTAGCTGTTTCAAAGAGCATGATACTTAAATAAAACGCTCAAGGTACCTTATACACAGGACCATAACCTCCGTGTCCAAGCTTATTACAAAATGCGAAGTTGTCTGTACTTTCTTTGATGACGCCTAAGCTGAAAGCTCTCAACCCATCAGCATTTGTTTCCAGACTATTAAAACCTCCTTTTTTTGTTCTGTTTGTCTTGACTCTTCCTTTCTCATCCCTACCTTTTCCTGTTTCAAATTAGATTAGTTTAGTCTTCATTTCTGGAATGCCAGATGTGCTGGTATGAATAATAATCCTTACACATTAATATGATTACCTCCTGTTCCTTGTCTTCTCTTCAGATAATAGCAGGATATGAAGCCTAACAGTAACACAATACCAGCAATTGTTGGTAATATAATGGCAAGCTTTCTCGTCCGGTGATTCTTAGTTTCACCACTATCTCCACTCACCCCAATGGCTTGCGCTGTAATCAGATTCATAGTAGGGTATTAGTTAGTACTGCAGTAAATGGGTGATTGCAGTTTCTTCAACCTACCATACGGTACCATACATAAATTCCGTAGGAGTCAGTCGGTCAATGTTATATTAGTAGTGAAGAAATTAAGGGAGAGGAAACCCTAAAGTTGTCTTGATGATTGAGTCGTAAGTAAGAGAAATAAAAGATTATAGGATGACACTGACCTGCTACTTGTGAGAGTTCCCAATTGTCATCTTGTGAGATTTCCCATATATGGTAGCCAAGTAATCCTTGATCTTTAAGATATGAAACTTTCGCTGTTACAGCTTGAGTATCATCATAACCAATCCAAGTCGTCCCAGAATAGCAATAATTCTGAACATAAGTTGAATTGTACTCTGTATTAGCTTTATACTGATCAATGTAAGCTTTGATCTGTTTATAACTCATGGTACTATTATCTTCTGAATATGCAAATCCGATTGATGGTGCTCCAATATAATGTTTATCTGGATCCGCTAGCTTCCAAGCATACCCGTAAAAGGGTAATGCTAATACCAACTTATCTGCAGATAAACCTCCACTGATCCATTCTTTAATCCCGAAATTTGTGTTGCGTTGGGAAAAGGGGTCGTACAGAGCAGAATGTCCATTTGTGAGGTTTTCATACGACGGGGAATGGTAATCGTAGTTGAGAACATGTACCCAATCGATATTAGTTCTGATTGAATTGATTGGGAGGGTAACTATATCAAGAGTGGGTTGAAAGTTCGCTGCCATGGTTAGAATCAGAGGGTTTGAATTTGATGATGATGACTGGGTTGTGGAATTTGTATTCGTCTCATCGTTAATTGCATCTCTCCATTCTTTGAAGAGTGTAGCCATGTTGGTCATCTGGGTGGATGTGTTGGCTCCTGGCCATGAGAAGTCGAGCCCATCGAATCCGTAACGTCTAGCGGTTGCTAAGGAGGAGTCAATGAATGTCTTTCTGTGAGAAGGCAGGGAAATCATCGTGGATAAGGTAGTATAGTCCGCGGACCCGCCGCCGATGGATAGGAGGGTTAGAAGAGATGGGTTTTTTGATTTGGTATCGTTTGAGAATGAGAAGAAGGAAGAAGAGGGGATGGAGAGCTGGTAAGTGGAGGAGTTAACTTCTGCGAATGCGCAGATTAGATGGGTGAAGAGAGTTGAGTTAATGTCGGTTGCTGGGAATTCTGTTCCGTAGTTCCAGTAACCGACTTGGATGAGACCTTGATTTGTTGATGCAGCAAGAAGGGGGAAAGAGGATAGCAGGATGGGAAAGATGAAGATAATGGTTGAAAGAGGCATTGTGGATTGTGTTATTGATGGTGTGTTGTTGTACTTACATCAGAAAGAAGACAGAGGAGGATGAGGATGAGAAGGAGCTAGCTATAGTCGAAAAGAGTCTAGTATGGAGGAGGATACCTTGATGAGGAAGGGGTTTTCCCCCATGAATTCCACCATTTCAGTAAGTTTCCCGGCAGCTGCTTTCTGTAAATGGAGACAAAACGTGATGCAAGCCAAATTCTACTATACAACCGAGTAGACGCTTTGGTGATGCAATGGTGCTGTTATTTCCTTCGAAGAGAAAAGTCAATCGTATACAGTCAATTAGTAACCATACATTTTCAACAACAGGATACAGTATTAAATTCTCGATTTGCATTTTCAAAGAAAAAAAATCTCGCTTTGACTTACTAAAAGTAAAAAATCATAATTGATATGTTCCTCTTTACTTGTCCAGTTGTTGCTTATTGAATTCGTCCAACCATCATATCCATTATTGGTTCTCCCATTCTCACAGAGCTTTTCATAGTAATTAATCTCCATTAGGTTATTATATTTTTAATCAAACTCTAATAAAAATAGTACCGTTTTATTTGAATAAGCCCCACTTTTCCATAGGACTTAGCTCTTATTGAAACGAGTTTATTGTTGAGCTCATTTTTTCCATATAAATATCAATTGTCATATCAATTTTTTAAGTTTTCTCTTACCTTTTCTAACTTTTAACAGATTATTGACATAGCTAATGGGGTGTCGATCAATCATGCAGAACATTTGTGGATTTACTTTAAGTTGCTAAGATCTGTTTTATTCGAGAAGTTGGTATTTTTTAAACCCAGCCAACACTTGATTCTGTTATCTCGTGTTTTCTTCTGGTTATGGAAAGGATGTGTTGTTGTTGTCCACCTCTCCATTAAATCAATACGATATTACACACATATATCAACTACCTGCATATATTAATATCTCTGTACGGAATTGACCGTCTTGTTAACATTTAATATCTAAAACCAAAAGTTACCACAACACCAAATCCCTGCTTCATTAAATCACCCGTAAATACAGCCTACCAAGTTTGCAAAACCGCGAACACATACATTCCGGATCCGTAGCAGCATGGAGAAGTGGAGAAATGCTCGAAGAATCCCAAAATCTACATGGAGACCCATAACAGCGTGGAAGGCTGGGGAGACGAGGAAGATTCAAAACAATGCATCAAAGGAGGGCAAATGGAACAAGGGGCGAGGGACGACAAACGATGGTGAAATGAGACCCACTACGGTGTTCATCGACAATGTCCAGAGACAGGTCTCCACATTCCAACTCGGTCAGGTAATAAAGAGATTCGCTGTTTTGGAAAGGTTATATGTGAGCAGGAAAGAAAGGAGTTGGAACAAGCATGCATGTGCTTTCGTTATCCTGAGAAACGTTGAGGCGGCAAGGAAAGTGATTGATGGTGTCTCAGGGTGGAATCTCAATGGGGTAACACTAAAAGCACGTATGGAGTTCCAAGGAATCCGAGATCAGAAGGCAAAACAGAGACCGAACCAGAACGACGTGAGGAAAAGAGATAAAAACGGGTCAGCAGTGTCAAGGTTATCCATCCGATTGAATCCTGATGAAGAAATGTTGAACTGCCTTAAGTTGTGTGTAGTAGCGGAACTAAGGGATGAGAAGAACCCAAAACAAGCGATAGAGTACCTTCAAGACATATATCAGGAGCTTGCCGGAGTACTGGCTCTATCACGCAGAAAGTACCTAATGGTGCTAAATACCAAGGACGCAAAGGATACAGTAATGATGGACCAACACAAGAGGGAAGGTGTGGTCTTAAGAGAATGGACTGTACAGGATCAAGTCGAAAGAAGGCGGACATGGGTTGTGATTCGAGGTGTTCCTCTGCATGCCTGGAACAGGCGCAATATTGCACAAATCGCAGAAATGGTGGGGGAGGTTATTAGGGTGGACGAAGAGGATACTGAGTATGTAGAAAACGCAGAAATAAAAGTCTAAATCGAAACCTCGTCCTTGCATGCAATCAACTGGAAGGTAAACGTCCAAGTTAACGATCGAAACTATGTGGTGACGATTCTGGAATTGGAGCAACCGGGATTAAAACAAAGCACGATCAGAGAAGAGGACAGCATAATAGAGTACAATCATATGGTGAACACTAAACGACAAGTTACAGGAGGAACGGCGAATAGAATATTGAATAGCTGTGGGGACAAATCGCACATGGGGACCAATGTCAAAAAAGCGACCAACAACAATAATTTGATAATGATGGAGAATCTGGGAAAAAAGGAAAGAATATGAAGCAAGTATGGGCGAAAGGATGGTGAGTACTGACCGATGCAGACAAAGTGACTCCGGATGCCAGGGGAATGTTGGTAGTAATGGATGGGATAGTGTGGAGGAGTGGGTGTCAGCCTCGGAGAAAGAAGAAGGTGGACACATACCAATTCAGTATAAAAAGAGCGGAAAAGAATCGTGGGGGACAGGAATAGCAGAGAGTCATGGTGCTACCCAAGACCCGATGCAAGAAAATTGTGGGAAGAACGTGACACCAGCTCCGAGGAGCGTAGCCAAGGAAAATACGCAGGAAGGCCAAACAAATAATAGCCCAAGCATGCTGGACCTAATTGTCCTGGGAACGCCCGAGTCAGAACTGGACAAAACTAAAGAATGTCTAGAGACAAATCCCGACGGAGGCATTAATCTGTTGGTACAACTGTTTCATGACACTCCTCCACGACAACCTGACCAGGAACAAGCCAAAGCAAGAAACAATAAAGGAAGAATTATCGATGCCCGACTGGAAGCGGACAAGTGCATGCAATTATTGAGAAGACTGGGGTGCGAGGTACAGCACGAGAATCAGGCAACGAATAGCCTTCAAGAAAATATCCGCGACTGTATGAAAGAAAGGAAGGATGGGGATAAAGTTGGGACTACAGAACATCAGAGGGATGGGATCACAACAGAAAGCAACAGCCATGAAAAGCGAGATAAGAAACAGAAAAATCTCAATCATGTGTCTAGTGGAAACCCAGCTGGCGAGAACAGCTGCCAGTAGGGTGACAAACTTCTGGGGTGGTAAGGCGGTAAGCCTGGGGTAGGAGGAGGTTGAAGCCGAAGGAAGGTCTGGAGGAATTGTTGTGCTATGGGACATGGAAGAGGTAATGGTTGGAAGGATGGAAAAAGTAGTATATGGATTATGATGGAAATAACAGTACTCACCGATGGTTTCCATGGGGTCTTGCTGTGTATCTATGCACCATGTGATAGAAGAGAGAGGAAGGAAATGTTTGATAACTTAGTGCTTGCACGAGAGAGTTGGGAGAAGCCGATTCTAGTGCTGGGGGATTTTAACGCTACACTCGATGCGGACGACCGCTTCCATGGGGACGCCCGACATAATGATGGTAGTACGGACGAGTTTAGAACATGGGTGAATGACATGGAGTTAGTTGAAGTGCCACTAACGGATGCGATGTTTACATGGAGAGGTAGAGATACATATAGTAGAATCGACCGGGTGTTTGTTCAAGACGAGTGGTGTGCCCAATATTCGGACATCAAACTTAGTACCGGAGCATGGACGGTATCGGATCATAGACTCCTAGTGGTGGAAGTGGGGAACCAACAATGGGGACCCAAGCCGTTTCGATCACTGGATATGTGGTTGGAGCACCCTAAATTGGGAGCAATGATAAAGAAAGAGTGGGAGATGCTACGCTCTGGCTCCACGCAGCATAAACTGAGGAAACTCAAAAGTATACTGAAAACATGGAATAGAGAAGTGTTTGGTGACCTGAATGTTAAAATTGAAGGGCTACAAAACAAAGCGAAGGAGATGGACTCAAGATTGGAGAATGGTGTGCGGTTTGAGGAGATTAAGGCCAGCAGGGGAAAGGTACTAGTGGAACTAGACGTTGCCATGCGGAACAAGGAATTATACTGGAAGCAGCTGGCAAGAGATAAAATGATAAGAGATGTCGATAGAAATACCCGTTACTTCCATAAATGAGCAACACTTAACTGGAAGAGAAAACATATCTCAAACCTGTGCGTGGAGGGACGGATCCTAACAGCGCCGAATGAAATCAGAGAGTACATTGTTACATACTTCTCAAATCTCTATATTCCATGTGGTGTTACTCGGTCAACCATAGGGCCGCCAAGATGGGAGCACCCGAGAGACTGACCCGAGAGGAGGCAAACAACCTTGAACTGATCCCTACCTTAGGTGATATACGTCGAGCAGTATGGGAATGTGAGGGGTCGAGAGCCCCTGGGTATGACGGGTACAACATGAAGTTTGTTAAGGCAATGTGGAATATCATAGGAGCTGATTTTGCAAATGATGTCCGAAACTTTTTTGTCACTGGTAAGTTGGAAAAAGGGATAAATACGACATGGATAACCCTCATACCCAAACACGCAGAGGCCACGACACTCAACGATTTCAGACCAATAAGCATGGTAGGGTGCATCTACAAGGTGATTGCCAAGATCCTAGCAAAACGGTTAAGGGGCGTACTACCGGGAATTATTGGTGAGACACAAACTGCGTTTGTAAGTGGAAGAAATATCTTGGATGGGCCGTTCATAGCCAATGAGGTCATTCGATGGCTAAAGAAAACAAAAAAGAAAGGCGCATTGATCAAGATTATTGACTTTCGGAAAGCATACGATTGTGTGTCTTGGGACTTTCTGAGAAAGCTGTTGGTGGAGTTTGGCTTCGGAGAAGTGTTGACTAATTGGATATTGGAATGTGTGACAAGTGCTCGGATCTCCATCTTAGTAAATGGGTCACCTACTAGACCATTTGAGCCTAAAAGGGGATTAAGACAAGGTGATCCCCTATCACCCCTGTTGTTCGTTATGATAGTGGAAGTATTGAGTTGGATGATCCAAGGTATCCGAGATGATGGCAGTTTTAAGGGCTTGAGAATTGGAAGGGACGGTATTACTCTATCTCATTTACAATTCGCTGATGACACTATGTTGTTTACTGAAATAAATGGTGAGGATATTATGGAACTACATCGGGTCTTATTCTGCTTTGCAAGTGCAAGTGGGTTACGTATGAATATGGATAAGACGGTGGCATATTGTGTGAACGCTACAAGCGAGGAGGAAGCGATGGTCGAGGAGATATTTGGCTGCAAGATAGGCAGGCTTCCGACGACCTATTTAGGTCTCCCCTTGGGTGCGAAAATGAATCGGGTTGAGGCATGGAAACCGGTGACCCGTAGGGTGGAGAGTAAAATGGCAAGTTGGAAGAGTAACTCATTATCTAAAGCCGGTCGAAGTGTACTTGTGAGATCAGTGATGGAGGCGGTACCCTTGTACTACTGTAGCCTATTTCCTATTCCATGTAAGGTACAAAAGGAGCTCACCGCAATACAACGGCGTTTCTTCTGGGGCAAGGAGAAAAAACGTTTTTTTAGCACCGGTAGCATGGCAACAGTTGACAAAACCAAAATTGGATGGAGGTTTGGGCTTTGTGAACTTACACATCAAGAACGGATGTATGCTTGCGAAATGGCGATGGCGGTTCCTGAAAGAAAGACGATCACTATGGCACAAAGTAGTGGTTAATATTTATGGGACGGATGGTGGGCTAGAATCGTTTCATAGAGGCAGCAGATTACGCTGGTTCAACGACATCTGGGCAGGTATAGTGAAAGCGACGAGTGAGGATGACCGGATTCAACATATTTTTGAAAGCAATATCACGCATCAGATTGGTGATGGTAGAACAACCGAATTCTGGGGTGATAGGTGGATGGGCGCGCAGAAACTCAGTAACCTATTCCCGAGATTATTTATGCTGAGCAATAACCAAAGCGGTAAGATAGCAGATATGGGAAGCTGGGAAGATAGTAACAGGTCCTGGAATCTTGAATGGCGAAGGGAGTTATTTGAATACGAACAGGTCATGGAACAGGAGCTGATGCACAGGCTAGATAGCAGGACTCTGCTGCAGGGTGTTGATGACACTGTTACGTGGAACAATATGCGGGATGGTTTTTCCACATCTCACTTGTATCTTTGTCGGGTTAGCAGCGAGCATACAGAGGGGCATGGACCTGCGGTTGTGAACAAGATCTGGAGTAAGGTGGCGGAGCCCAGGCTGGAGATTCTTCTATGGTTCGTTGTGCATGGCAAGCTGCTGACTCGCGATGTCCTGTTCAAGAGAGACATCATTCCAATCGGGCAGACTTGGTGCCCCCTATGTCGACGATGCATGGAATCAGTAGTACATGTTATGTTCCTCTGTGAATTTTCGAGGCGTGTCTGGAGCATATTGTTAGGATGGTGGCGTGTGAACTTCACACTCAAGGAAACCCAGACACAAATATTTGAGGAATGGATGGAGATACGGTTAAGTAAGAAGGCCAAGAAGGTGTGGAGATCGACGTTATACTATGGCGTATGGAGCATATGGAAGACGAGAAATGATGTTATATTTCGAGATGTATCCCCGTCGGCTGAAAAGGTTGCTAGTGATGCAAAAAGGGGTGTATGGAGATGGACAAAGAGCTGGTGGTCTGATATCCCCATGTCCTATGAAATCTTCATTAATTCGGTTAATTTGAAAGACGATACATGTGTGTTGTAATTAGGGGTCAATTTTGCTGTGGTGCCTTGTACTCTTTTTCCCCAATTAGCCTTTTTTCCCAATGGGTTTTTGCTAATTGGGGTTTTAATGAGGCAAGCACCTGACAAGGGGTTGGGATTGCATTTAAAGGACCTTTGCAGTACTTGTGCAATGTACTCCGAAGCAGTACCTTGTATTCATTGATTATATGGATAAAGCAGATTAACTATAAAAAAAAAACAAGATAAAATATTTTTAATTTTTAATTCTTATAAATGATTTTTTACATGATAAACTATATATTATAAAATTTAATTTTATGAAATTATTTTATCTTATACTTAATATTGAAGTGGAAAAACATGTCATAAAAGAAACAAGACCGTCAATTGAGAAAGGAGGAAGTATTATAAGCATTAGATGTAGATAATATTAATTATTGACCAATTTTGGACCTTGCGGCCGTTGGTAGTTACTCCTTTTGAGCGAAGTAATACTATAGTACTATTCAGTTGTGCTGTCTCACCCTGGTTGCATCTGTATTTTTTTTAAGCAGCTGAAACCATATATTACTCAGAATATAGACGTTTTACAAAAGCATAGCCCTCTTCCTATATCCAGACCAGCCCCCAGAATAACCTCTATATAAGGCGGGCACACCCATGCCGTTAACAAATTTACAGTTGATAAACTATCTGAAAGTAGCTTTACATTACTTGCTGCCAATCATCGACCAAGCGTCAACCCAAAACACAAAGCTTTGGCCTCCGCGATGTCCGGTGACAGCAGCTGCACACCCCCATCTTTCATCCCACACAACAAAAAGGTTATATTATTGGGGAAGAATTTAGGGATTTTTGGTTAAAATTATATCCATCACCTAATAGATAGGTGTTTTAGAAACTCCGGTATGGTCACAAAAATTTAAATAATGGGAGTACGATTCTGGGTGAAGATTTCTCAAACATTGATTTTGAGTAAAAAAATTCCCACTTATCTAGTTAAAAGTAGATATACTAGTTTGAAAATTTTGGGAAATATTAACTCCCATTATATCATGTCAAATTTATTCTCCCATAATTTATTGAGTGGGAGAATTATTATGGGAAAATATAAATCCAATAAGTTAAAATATTTATGAAAAAATATTCTCTCCCAAAATAGATTAAAAGACACATTTATTCTGAGAAAATAAAAATGCAATAATTTCATATACTTATGGAGAAAACTTTTTCTCCCATAATCAATTAATTGAAGTTATAATTTCTCCTAAAACTAATTAACCGCTATTAGTGTGGGAAATATAAATCCAATAATTTATTATATTTAGGAAGAAGATATATAATTATAGGTATTTATTTCTATATGTAATCATCATTGGAAAAAATGTTAAATATTAACAATGTGTAACAAAAATTGTAGTTGTTTTATTTTATCCTCAAACATTAACAAATGTTTACACCAATATGTATGGTAACAAAAGAAATAAAACTAGTTAATTACACCTCAAAATTATCTAATATTATACAATATATTCCTGTCAGCAAATAATTAAATAATACTCCCTCCGTCCCAGTTGCAGTGTCTAATTTCCTTTGAGATAGAATTTGATAAGACTATATCATACACCATTTTGGGACAAAATGAAAATGGTAATCGGACTCTGTCTACGGGATAGAGGGAGTAATAAAATCTTGTGATTGGACGATTCATCCATAGAACCACTCCACAATTCACTATATCTACTGTTGAAAATCAGAAAACCATTTCACCGACCATACCTGGCTGGTATTCAAACAATCTGGGATCAACATTCAATGGAATGAGTCCCAACCTGTGAGCAAGCACCTCATCTTGAATGATTGAAGTATTGTTTGCAATGTAGACCTTTTCAATGGCCATAGTGGGCACCTCAGCAATCAAGATACGTCGGAAGGCATTGGCAAAGGAGGCATCGATACCAATCATGTCAAACTCGATTTCATCCTAAGTGAGGGGATTGATTTTAATTTTAAAATCCTTACAAAAGCTACCAAGTGGGTGTTGTCAACCCCCAATGACGCATAAGCTCCATAATATACAATGGGATCTGTTCGGTGGGTGCACAACCGTTATCTAGTAAATAGATAATGTACATTTTGTAGTTCCAATATAAGACCTTTTGTCATCAACCTTCATGATAATATATCAATACAGCCATATCAATACAATAAAAGGACCGTAAATTTACTTTGAATAGTAAATATACATTAACTACTCATTTCAAACTTTCAGGAGAATGAAGAGAACTGGGTCTTGCACTTGTGTTGGAGACGACAACCATTTGAGTATGAGAGAAGCATGATCCAAGAACTACGTGCAATAATAGCTGGGAATCAAATCTCTGCATCACACTGTTGGGATAAAACTACACTATAATTAATATAGAATTATAACAAACTATTAGGCAAGTGTACCTATTCGTAGTAGTAAAACAAGTGTCGTATCCACAAGGAGATTGTTCAATTATCCTAGTTTTGGTAGTTAATTAAAAACTGTAAAAAGGGGTTTAGTCGGAGGCAAGCTTGATTTGTTGTTGGATTATTAAAGAAATAATAAAAACAGTAAAAACAGTTGTGGATTAAGTGGATGGAAACTGTGCTAAGGAAGGTGAAATCGCCCGGTTATAACTCAGATAATAAATATAATCCTAGTTTGCTCTTATTTGTCTGTTAAGAATTTTATCTTGTGACCTTTCTAAATCATAGATAAGGACAGCTCTTAATTAATTCATTAAACTTCTTACAATCAGAAAAAGTCTAAAATCATTAATTAGCTTTAAGTGAGAATTCTTTTTATAACAGCGATGGATTTTATCTGCTAATCAAGGAGATAATATCTAACGTTTGTCTCTCTTTGTGGTCTATTCTCTAATTTACAAAATCATTGAAATTAGAGAAACCGTAAATGCATAAAAATGATCAGTTCTTAAACATTTAATAATAGAGAGAGACAAAACAAATATTATTAAGCAAACTCGGTATTATAAATACGCTGAGTTATTTTGGGTTAAACACCCATCCTAAGCACAATTATGAGATTACTCAGACATTGACAGAAATAAAAACAGAGAAGAGATTGAAATAGTCATTATTCAGGAACTGCTGGCGAAGAACGGGTCTGCACTCGCCTGCCTCTTTTCTCTCTTTGTAAAATACTGCTTCTGTTTGAGTGTTGAGTACGTACGTGAATGTGGTGAAATGGTGAAAATAAATAAAAGATGGAGAATTGTGGAGTTACGGGAGGAATTAATTGGAAGAGAATGGAGTGTGGTGTTGTGTGAATTCTTCAGCCTGTGGACGTACGTAGTATCTTTGTTTTGCAGTTATGGTGTTGGGTTATATAGAGGATTGGAGGAGGCAAAAATAGAAGAGCTTGATTGAGCATTGATTGCTTCATTTATTGCAGGGGACAGAGATCAACGCGTGATGGGGTAGATGGATAAGTTGCAGAGACAGTGGGCGAGTTGGGCGAGTTGCAGAGTCGGCGCGCGAAGAAGAAAACTGTTCGCGCCTCAGATCCGGATTTTACACGCGTCCGCCCTTGACGTCCGCCTGCAAACAAGGCGGTTATATTAGAGACGTCCGCCTGTGAGTCCGCCTTGAAACAAGGCGGTTGCCTTTGCTGCCCGCGAGTCCCGCCGTCCTCCTGGCCGTCCGCCTTCACAACCGCCTGTTTATGGGGCGGTTGCATTGTGCTCTCTTGTCCGCCTTGAACCAAGGCGGTTCCTAGGGCGGTTGCAGGGTGTTGTCCGCCTAACCCTAGGCGGTTGCAGGGGCGGACACACCTCTGTTGTGTGCTCCTCGCGTGACTCTCTTCTACCGGCTCTAGATTCTTCGTTTGGACTCCGTTTTCTGAGCCGTTTGCGTCTATGCGTTCGTCTCTTCGTCTACTTTACTTCCAGCTTGGTTTTCCTCATGTTTAAACAATAAATTTGTGAGATAACAATAAAACATAAACTAGAGGAAAACTAACCGAAGTGGAGAAATGAGCAAGAAAAGTGCTAGTATTATATGAATTAACCTATAAACATGCTCATTTGGACACTTATCACACCCCCCACTTATCTTTTTGCTTGTCCTCAAGCAAAACCATGTACCTAATTAAATAGGAAATGCTCAATACTAACAAATATTATTATGAAGGGTAGGATAAATAGGTGAACAATTCATGTTCTTTATAACTTATTGAGGAGTGTGAAAAATTATCTACTGGTGGCATAGGTGTACTCAGGGTAAAAATAAAAATTAGAGTTTCGGGGTATGATCCGGAGTACTTCAATGTTTCTTTTGTTTAGGTGACTCCGAGAACTTTTACCATGGCCAACTTCTCTCAAGAATGGGCATTGAGGAGAAAATAAAAGGAAGAAAAGATTTATGCATTTGCTTCACTTTTGCATGAGGGATGAGAAAATGTAGGCATAATGCCTTTGTATTCAAGAACACTCAACTCTCTTTTGTTGGTTACCACTGGTGTCTCGCAAGTCCCTTATTTATTTTTTCCTTTCTCTTTTTTTAACAGAGAAGTACCCCTTAGCAATCCCTAAGAGAGAAGACAGAAAGAAACCCTGAGCAATAAAATCCAACCATTTGCAGATTATTTGGTCACACCGCATATAAAATGCTCCTCAAAAGTAATCAAAATTTTAAAATTTTTGAATTTGTACCATTTATACCATTTATCCCACAATTCATAACAATATTTGTTCTTAAAGAGAACAACCTACACATAAAGGGTTCATGATATTAAATTTGGACAAACGCAAGATAAGCAGAGAGATTAAACATTTAAGCACAAAATGACACCGAAAAGGGCACACTCCCCCACACTTAAATTGAACAACGTCCTCTTTGTTCATTAGAAAAACAATGGAAAGTTTCAGAAGACCTTTTTGGTAAGTAGATAAAATAAAGAGAATCACAAAGCTCACGAATAATCATTTAAGCACATAAACTCCCCTCTGCATAGTTTATTTAAATAAAAGCATAATTTAAAGAAACTGGTACTCCCCTGAGGTTATTTTTGCTTGCGTTATAAGAGTTCCCCCACACTTGAGCTTCTGCCTCAAGTAGCGTAGCTTGGTTGCGGTGTAGACATGAAAGTGCATCTGCAAAAGACACTAGAAGCAACCATACTACAAACGGGGTTAAAAGTTAGCAAAAATAAAATTGAAAGAGAACCTGAAAATTAAAAAGAGAATAAAAGCAAATAAAGATAAGTTCGTCCGGGTTGCCTCCCGGAAAGCTGCCCTTCTTTAACGTCTTTGGCTAGACGCTTTGAAGCGTACTCAAATCTGAGGATCGTGTAGATTGATTGTACGAGCATCAACTGTCTCGAGATTACCACCCTGGTAATGCATTAGTCTAGATCCATTGACCATGAAAGTGTGTCTTTTAGAATCTACCAACTCAACAGATCCATATGGGGTGACTTTGGAGACAGTAAATGGTCCAGCCCAATAGGAGTTGAGTTTACCAGGAAACACCTTCAACCTGGAGTTGTATAACAGAACCAAGTCTCCCTCATGGAACTCCCGTTTAAGGATCATCTTGTCATGCCACTTCTTGGCTTTCTCCTTGTAGATTCTGTTATTTTCATAGGCATCCTCTCGGAATTCTTCTAATTCAGTGAGCTGGAATTTCCTTTTGTCACCGGCTCTCAATAAATCAAAGTTGAGGGCTTGTAGGCATCTGTCAGTAAAGTCGAACTTGACGTCTTTAGCTAGGAGTTCACATAGAGGTTTCGAAATTTTGGAGAAATCCTTGATAAACCTTCTATAGAACCCAGCATGGCCAAGGAAACTTCTGATATCTTTTACCGTTGATGGTGGTGGTAATTTTTCAATAACTTCGACCTTGGCTCTGTCGACTTCAATGCCCTTTGAAGATATTTTATGCCCAAGAACTATTCCTTCTTTAACCATGAAATGGCATTTTTCCCAGTTAAGCACAAGGTTAGTTTCTTCACATCGGTTGAGGATAGCATCCAGATTTTTAGACAGGATTCGAAAGTGGGACCAAAAACAGAGAAGTCGTCCATGAAGACTTCGATGCTCTTTTCAAGAAGTCGCTGAAGATTGCCATCATGCACCTTTGGAATGTGGCTGGGGCATTGCATAGACCAAAAGGCATCCGATTATATGCAAATGTCCCGTACGGGCATGTGAATGTGGTTTTGTCTTGGTCTTCAGAGGCAATGGGTATTTGGAAGTATCCTGAATAGCCATCCAGGAAGCAGTAGTAATCTTGCCCAGCCAATCTTTCAAGCATCTGATCGATGAAAGGTAAGGGGAAGTGGTCCTTCCGCGTTGCGCTGTTCAGTTTCCTGTAATCGATGCAGACACTCCATCCCGTCGTGGTTCTCTGAGGAACTAGATCACCTTTGTCATTGGGGACCACAGTGAGACCTCCTTTTTTCGGGACCACTTGAACGGGGCTCACCCATTTGCTTTCGGAGATGGAGTAGATTATCCCGGCGTCGAGAAGTTTGAGCACTTCTTTCTTTACTACGTCTTTCATGTTGGGATTCAGCCTTCTTTGTGGTTGGACTAAAGGCTTGTAGGTATCCTCCATGTATATGTGATGTGTGCAGAAATGGGGGTTGATACCTTTGATGTCCGAAATGGACCAGCCTATTGCCTTCTTGTGGCTCTGAAGGATCTTCACAAGCTGTTCTTCCTGTGTACTTGTTAGGGATGAAGAAATAATAACAGGCAAAGTACAAAAATCAGAAAGATAAACATACTTCAGATGTGATGGCAATTGTTTCAGTTCTACGAGAGGGGGTTGTTCAATGGATGGTGGTAACTTACTGAGTGGAAAGCTCTAATGGTTCTGGTGGTGGGTAGCGTGGTTTCTTGTATGATTTTATCTTATCCAGAGCTGCTACCATTTTGATTGTGTCAGGGTACACTAGTCGGTTATCACAGATTTCAGACAAAGTATTTTCAAGAGCGTCATTACGAATAATAGCAGATAGATTATCCTGCACAATAGAGTCGACAATGTCTATAGAAAAGGTGTCTTCTAAATGAGCGGGTTTCTTAATAACCTTGGACATGTCGTATTCTAAAGTTTCGTTATGCAGCCTTAAAATGATTTTTCCTTTTTCAACATCGATTAGTGCTCTAGCAGTTCTCATGAAAGGTCGTCCTAAGATTAAGGGCACCCTAGTGTCTTCTTCCATGTCAATTACAATAAAGTCAGCGGGGAACACAAAGGTTCCTACAGTAACAATCAAATCCTCTATTATTCCTTTTGGGAATACTAAAGATCTATCTGCTAATTGTAATTGAATAGAAGTTGGTTCGCATTCACCAATTTTAAGTTTGTTGAAAGTTGAGAGTGGCATTAAATTGATACTAGCTCCTAGATCACAAGCCCACTACCACAATCAACATTATCAATTGAACATGGAATAATTGGCAAACCTGGGTCTCCAAGTTTTGGAGGGAGACTCTTGAGAAGTACTGCTGACACTTCCTGTGTAAGGTGTACAGTTTCCACTTCCTGCAACGATCTTTTGTTGGTGATGATATCCTTCATGAACTTTGCGTATATTGGCATTTGTTTTAAAGCATCGGCAAAAGGAATATTGATCGTCAGTTTCTTGAAGTGAGATAGAAACTTTCCAAACTGTTCATCTAAATTTTTCTTTCTCATTCTGTTTGGAAAAGGAAGTGGGGGAAGAATTTTAGTGAGAGAGGAAGGAGTAGATTCAGGAGACTCCTTCTCCTCGGAAATTTTTTGTAGGAGAGGGGCTTCTTCAGCATCTTCCTGTTCTTCTTCTGGATTTTCTTGAGGTTCATGAGCTTGCTGCTCTTGATTATCAGTTTCATCTCGGGGAGGAGATGAGTGGAGCGGCCTACCACTTCTTAACGTTACTGCCTTGGCCTGTTCCCTTGGATTTGGATCTGGCTGACTAGGGAAGGCACCGGGTGGCCTTTGTGCAAGCTGCTGTTGGTGTTGGTTTGTTTGTATCTGGGCTTCAACCCTTCTGTTAGTGGATCCTTGATCCACGAGCCTGGTGTGGGTCGTAGTCACAAATCCTTTCATTAGGTTCCTGAATTCCTCATTTGGATCAGAAGAGGTTGTGGTTAGTTGTTGTTGCTGCTGGAAACCAGGAGGGGCACCTAATGCTCGATAACCCATGTTAGAATTTGGTTGGGGTCTGTTCCCCTGATAGGTATTTGAATTGTTATTCTGCCCTCCTTGGTTTTGATCATTATTCTTCCATGAGAAATTCGGGTGATTTCTCCATGGAAGTTGTTGTTGAAGTTGTTGTTATAGGAGTTACCGGGACGGTTTCCTATGAAGTTTGCTTCCTCGTACTGGCCTTACCTTCGCACTGATGGGTTTCATGAGGACCGGCGCATATACACATCCTTCTGTAGGTGGAACTGACGATGAACTTGTAGGTGGGGAAGCTATTGTTTTTACAATTTCGTTTTGAGATGTCGTTAGCTTTTCCACCATCTTTGCAAGAGACGAGATCTGAGCTGACAAATGATCTGTAGGCTCAACATGGAGTAGACCTGCTGCTCGTGGCGTTCTTCCTTTAGATCTCGTCCACTGTCTCGTGTTGCTCGTCATAGTTTCTAGAAGGTCCATTCCTTCTTTAGGAGATTTCATCATGAAACTTCCTCCTGCAGAGGAATTGACAAGTAGTCGGTTCCCATCATCCAGACCGTTGAAGAATGACAGGCAGAGGGATTGATCGTCAAGACCATGGTGGGAACACTTCATTAGCATATCTTTAAATCTGTCCCATGCGTCGTACAACGTTTCTCCCGGCTCCTGACAGAAAGTGTTGATTTCACCGATCAATTGCCTCGTCCTACTGGTTGGGTAGTATTTGGCAAGGAATTTTTGGGCCATTTGAAGCCATGTGGTGATTGATCGGGAGGGAAGACTTCGATACCACCGGTTTGCTGAATCCGACAATGAGTGAGGAAATAGTTGTAGACGGATTCTTTCTTTGACGTTGCCGGTCTGACCAAAGGAATTGCAGAAGTCTAGGAAGAGACTCAGATGATTGGGGGCTTCATCTGGGTTCGCTCCACTAAACTTGCCTAGATCCCGGACGGCGGTGATGTAGTGGGTTTTGAAAACCCATCGTCCGGCTTTTAGCGGTGTTAGTTCGGGGAGAACTATAGCTGATGCTCTTCCTTCAGTATCCGGTTGGTGGTAATCAGATAGAGCTCGGTGTTCTGGTTGATTTGCATTGTCCATTTCATTAATAACTTCGTTATTGGCCATGTCTTGATTTCTAAGGTTTCTTCGTGCGTTGAATAAAGTTCGCTCGGGTTCGGGGCTCGGACTGATTGGTGGAGAGCCTCGGGTTCGAGTATTTGGCATGCACAGAAGATAACTTGTAGTTTGTGAGACTGTGAAATTAGTTAGTAAATAGAATAAGAAAGGCAGAGATATTGGTTAGGCTGATAAACGTTAATTAAACAATACTAATACATTTTTTTTTGTATTTATTTATTTTTTTTTACAAGAGAAAAAGGACAGAAAATAAGTGACAAGGGAATTTACAAGTTAGCAGTTAGAGACAGAAATTATAAGTTAGTAGTTAGTATACTGGAAATTTGAAGTTAATAAATACTGTACAGAAAATTAAGGATACTGGAATACTAAATGGACAATGGAATATGAAATGTTAAGGACACTGGAATATGAAATGACAGGAAATTTTAAGTTAGTAGTTAGGGACAATGGAAAGAAATGACAATGGAACGAAATGACAATTATATTAAGATGTTAGAAGTCCGAAGTCCAAAGTTAGATGTCCAAGTCAGATTGTAAGTCCGATGTCCAAGTCAGATTATTAACAAGATAATATTAACAGATTTTATAATAACAGGTGAACTACCGGAAACTAGGGAAATTGATGGAATCAATCTCCCGGCAACGGCGCCAAAAACTTGTTGGGATAAAACTACACTATAATTAATATAGAATTATAACAAACTATTAGGCAAGTGTACCTATTCGTAGTAGTAAAACAAGTGTCGTATCCACAAGGAGATTGTTCAATTATCCTAGTTTTGGTAGTTAATTAAAAACTGTAAAAAGGGGTT
>CM041780.1:257298940-257420235 GCA_023374045.1 Limonium bicolor
AGGTAGGTACTCGCGTGTCAGCTACGCTCTTCAGCCAATTCGGCTCTCTAGGTGCGGGTACGGGTGGGACTACCGGTGGTGCAGGTGGTGCTCCTATATGGATACCTCCCATCTGGGCTAGCTGAGCGAAGACGGCAGCTACCGTCTCAGCCACGCCCACGGCTGGGGCCTCCGGAGGACCTGCTCCAGGCCCGCCGCCTCTTCCACCACTCCTCTACCTGCTGATCGCCTCCCGGAAGACATCTGAAGAATTCAAAACCAAGGTCAGCTCTTGTATAAATACTGTACTTTCCTACCATAACTTAACTCAAATCATTCACAACTATCTCTTGGTACTGGTGTGTAATAACCTAGGCTCACGGTACTTAAACTACTATCTCTTGTAATCAGAGCGGTACTCCGCTCTGATACCACTTTTGTAACACCCCTACTAATTCGGCTCCTAATAATCCTATAAAAGTCGTGCACAATAATATCTCGCAGCGGTAAATAATAACTGTCGCCCTAATGGTGTCACTGTTATCACTCGCCCATACGAGTGATAACGAATTACCTGATAATCAACTTGCGAAACGTATTCCCGCAGTGACCACAAGAGATAGATAGTAGAACTTAAACAACTTAAAACAAATCTAACATCAACAATTATTACAGACCGTGAGCATCTAAAACAAATACACCTCGGTTAAACAACCCGAGTCCAAAACCACCTGAGTATCACACCGTACCAAGTCTAAACCAACCGTACTATCACAATGGTCACCTCGCTGCGACCCACCAGCTATCACCTGAAATAAAGATGGTTTGTGGTATGGAATCAGCCCCTGCTGAGTATGTCATCACATGCCCCGTCATGCCCCCAAAGACCCCTCAATTATTTGGTCGAGAGCATGAGGTTCATTACATGCAATACCGTTTTAATATTTAAACTGTAAAACAATTAACAGTAACATCCATACAAAAACACAACCATCAACAATATATATAACCACAAGTATAACCAATGAACAACCAAGCGAAACAACGAGAATGATAAACAAGTATTAGTTCTCGTCCATGGTATAGGAACCAATATCGTTCGCCACTGTATAATTCTCAACTGTATTATTGTTCAGTTATACCTAGTGACAATGTCTCATTAGAACGACAGTCTCTAGTTACCCATATATTATGGCGGGTCACCCACGGCAGTAGCCACTCCAACGGTAGAGTCTCCGACCAACGAGCCATTCTAGCTCACGGGAAATTTTCTTGATACTTGCGGACCCGTACGCGGACATCCTGGTATCGTTTTTGTGATCACAGCGCGCACCAAGAGCCACATCCTCTTGGCTTTACTTTCCATCTTTAATTAATATTATTCCATCGCATCGCATTACCAAATTTTACTAACACAGCAGACTAAGGTCATTAGTCCAATCCGGAGTCTGTAAACTCGGGATCCAGTGTTAGATACGAGAGCGGCGTATAGAAAGGCCAATGCTCCGTATAAAAGTCTCGGATAATATGTATATCTTATTATCCTAGTGCTACAACGTTTTTCTGACGATCCTTATATTTATATAGATAGCACCATAGCCGCTAGTTCGTTTTATATATATTGGTTCATATATACGAACCGGTACTGTTAACTCAACAACAGTAATAAGCAGCTATAAATATACAGTTCATGCATATTTAATTAAACATTCAGACAAACAACTTATCACAGATCACAGAAGTCTGAACTGAGGAAGCCCTCAGAGACAATCAGAGACACATAACAACATACCGTTCACCCTGATGTATTACGGTGGAGTATGAATCAGCGAGATCCTATGCTCCTTGTGTAGTCTCTAATAATCTAAACAATACATAATGCTACTGATTAGCATACCGTATAACAACACAATTCTACGGTACCCCGTACCGTCACTAAACCTCCCGGTTAACCCCCGTTATTAACTATCAATGTTTGTCGGGTTTTGTTAACTCGAGATTGGGAAAAGTGTTACATTACATGCGTAGTTTGCCTTGTATATTAATATACTTATTGTGGACTTGTTATCGCATGTAACTAATGTATATTGTAGATCGTATAGTTTGTTTCATTATGTATGTGTGATCCTTGTCATGCACTATGCATCTTACCTTAGTATTTATTTTCTAAGGTTTGCTCTCTTTTTTTTAAAAAAAAAATTCAATGTGGTATAATTCATTGTGAACTTATATTTTAATTACATGAATTCTCATTATCACATGTACACTCTTTACATTAGAATTCCATATCCAATGTTTATAATTCTTTTTCCTATCTATATCATTTAATATGATAATTTATATTATTGAACCTTATCACATTTCTACACCAGTACATATATTTATTATATATGTGTGTATTATGGAACTATTTATTATATGGTAAGTCTTGTAATCTTATATTCATTCTTTTTAATGAATATCTCTTATATTATAAATGTTATATTACTTTATAACATTAAAAACCATATATAAATTCCATTTAAAAATGTTAATATTTGACGAACAGCACCTATATTCTTAAATATTTCCAAAATCCACCACTAATAATGTAATGTTACATATATTTTATATAACATATCTTATGACATTTCAATCATTAAATACAATTATAACCTATAGTCATATTTTGTTTATAAAATACCAAATGGCCCTTAATATTTTCGGCTTTCACTTATAACCACTAAACTTCTATAAAATCACAATTAATTCCCAATTTATAATACATAGTTTCTAATTCCATTAAAACTATATATTATACATATATCTTTATAAAACCCTATACATAATTCCAAAAATTACCAAACTATACCAAAGGTTATAAACATTATTCTTAACCTTATTTTTCCTCTAAATCTCGGTTTCCATATTTTGTTACCTATTTATAACAATAACAATGTCATAAAATACCATATATTATACTTATATAATTCTTATGAACTCCAAATTTAACCAAATAAATTCTAAAAATTTCTAATAACTTAAGGACTTACTAAACTCCATTTAGTACCCTTAAGTTTCGGTATTACATTACCACCCCAAGTCTTATAAATCTTTTACAATTTAATAAGTATCTTATTATAAGATAGTATTTTAATTTCTTAAATTTTCTAAACTTGGTCAAAGTCTCCTATATAGTCAACTTTGACTCCTAATACCCAATGGGAACCAATTTTTTCGGTAATACCAATAATAACCTATACTTTTCTATTTTTACAATTTTGACCCAAAACTTTATAAAATGTTATAATTTTTATTAAATTCATTTAAAAACCCTAAATTGTTCTAAATTAACCCCCACGCTTTCTAAATCCTTATAATTACGAATTGGCCCCAATTTTAATTATAAGCATAAATAAAACTAAATAAGCTTATAAACTTAAATAAAATGGCCTAATGACATGGCCTTATTACAACCTTGAACTTGCAAAATAAATTACACAATAAATGTCTCAAATATAGCATATATATTCGGCCTCACTTAGGTTTAATTATTTTTCCACATAATGTCATAATTTGACCATTATGTTAATTAAATCCTTAAATGACTAGCTTAATTTATCTTAGCCATTTTTTTCCATTTTTAGGTCAATATGACCTATATATATATATTCACTCTCGGCCATATATATATATATGCTTAAAAATTACAAAAATCATAAGTTTAAGGTGTTTATACCTTGATTAAGCCTTGTATGCTCTCGGCCACTTGTAGGAAAAATCACCACTTGATTTAGACATGTTTAATACACAAAAACAAGATATGGTTACACTCCAAGCTTGAGTTTAACCATAAGGAATAATTAATGTAAGATTTAAGGTAAAAATCACCTTAAAAATGCAAGGAGTGTTCAAGGTGGTTTCATCTCTGAACCCAACCCCCACCAGGTGTTAGATCCACTATATTGATATAGAAATAGTTAGATCTCGAAATACTACCTTGTTATTTTTAGGTTTTACCTTGGAAAAATGCCTTAAAAGAGAGTATTTCTCTTGGATCTTGGTCACCCTTGCTCCAAATGGCTAACCAACAGATTCCACATGAAAAGGAGAAGAAGATGAGGCTATGACCAAAGTTTCAAGCCAAACTCGAAGGAATCAAAAGTTATGAGCTTAAAGCACATTTTTACCTTAAAATGTAGATTTGAACAACCTTGGTCCCTCTACTGGTCTCAACCGAGTTTAGCTCTTGTTCTAACCTTAGAACACTGAGAATAAGCCATAGGAATTGATGAGCCACGAAATTAGGTGTTGGTAGTGAGAAGATGAAGAAAAAGAGCTAAAAATGACATTAAAACACTTACCTAGGACTTAGGAGCTAGAGAGTTTGCCTTCCATGCTCAAGAACAACCTTGAGAGCTTGAGAGGAAGGGTGAGCTCGGCTGGGAAGGAGAGGATCGGACAAGGAAGGAAGGAGAAGGGGGAAAAATGATGTAATAATGTAAAAAGTAATGTTATTTTCTAAAAGTAAATGCATTAGGTAGTATTTGTCTCCAAAATCATTGTATGCTGTCTCCTCACTTATTGCAGCCGATTCCTTGGTCCAAAGGGTCAATTAATTGACCATTGACCATGCTTGGTCAATGTTGACTCATGCGGGCCCCACTTTAGGGTTTTATTAATATTTTAATATTAAATTTGTAAAAATTCGTAAATTTCTGGAATTAAATTCCTAATATGATATAATATGATTAAATATCATATTTAAGGGTAATTATAATTTTTAAGCCCATTAAAAATCAATTTAAAAGGCAATCTCAAAAACGTGCTTTAAGGAGTTTTAGCGCACATTTTTGTGTCACAGGGTGTTCCTGAGCTTAGTTCTCCTTGAGAATGGTTTTATTGTGTTCCTTGCTTCATTATAATACTTAGGAATCCACTTTGGATCCTATTTGAGGTCATACAACCTTTATGGTGTCTTAAAGCACATTTTTGGCTTTACCGATCTTAAGGCGTGTTTTGCCTTGTTGAGATCTTTTAGATTGTCCCCAATAATATTTAGATGTTTAATAATCATCTTAGATCATTAATAGATCATTTAATTATATTTTAAATATTAGGGGTATTTCATCAATGGAAGCATTCGCCCCAGCAACAGGAGCTAAGTTTGACGGGATTCATACCCCACCCGCCACAGCCAAGAGGAACCCAACTGGTTGAAGAGCGTTGCGACACTTAGAAGTACCGACGTATTCAGGGGGAACCAGCCCCGCCGCACTAGGAAAGAAATCATAGTGGAACACCAAGAAGGCGTTTAGGCAGTGAGAGTTACTGAAGACCAGAAGGTCGACATAGCCATACAACCTTAAGGACGCAGCTGATATTTGGTGGCGGTCGTCGAGGGCCACCCTAGAGCTACACCAAACTTTGGATGGGACGAACGTTGGTGGAAGTGTTGCGGGAGAAGTACTACCCCGAACACTAAAGCAGAGGAAGAGGCAAGAATTCTGAGAACCTGATCCAGGGGAGTCAGGACAATTGACATACACGCACGCCATCATCGTTGCTAGATTACATACCAGGGGGTCGATATCCGACACGTAAAGATTTAGAAATTTAGGGGAGGTTGCAATATGTATCCAGGGCGCCATGGGAGCCATTCTTTTACTACTATCCAAGAATGTTATGACGCGGCATCAGCTACCGAGTTTGTTAATGCTTCAATCCAGGGAAGAGCCCAAGGAAAGAAAAGAAAGAATACTGAAGGAGAGATGGGGGAGCAACTTCTGGCGGTTATACAAGAAGGGAAACAGGAAATTCTTTGAGAAGAAGAAGGGGCGGAAAGGACTTTCAGAGTCAGAAGACGAAGGAAGGAAGGAGCAGGTCCCTCGTCTGACCGGCCCAGCTATTGATGCTCAACCACTTAGACCGGCACCCTAAGGGCAGTAAGCCACCCCAGCGTCACTACTACTGTAAACGCTGTGGAAATGATCACCCCGGATAGTAGATTGTTCAGGAAGGAAAGTGGAGTGCCGCTATTGCAAAAAGGAAGGCCATAGGGAGTATGAGTGCTTTTCCAACCAGCAAGCAGAGTATACAAGGATCTAGAGGTTCACAGAGACACCAGCTATTGAGGCGGGCGGACCAAGAGGAGGTCAGGCGCCACAGAATAACACCTACACTAGAGGAGCGGGAGGACAGCCATCCTCATCCGCAAGTCAGAAGGGAAAGGAGATAGTTCCAGGAAGAAACACCCTATACTCAGTGGGAGCTTCAGGCGCTGAGGCTAGCGCTCAGCGCGATACCGTAAGCCTAGAACCTAACCAAATGCATGATGCATGAATGTGTGTTTATAGTTATCAGTCGATAAGACTTGAATGTGTTAGTGTGAATCAAAATTTAGAGAGACCTAACTTAGGAAACCTCTCACCTAATAGGATACTTCGACATTTGTTTTCCCTTACCTATGAGACCGAGATCACCTGAGCCTATGAGCGAAGGTCAGGAATATTCAGAGGCAGAGTGCAAGTACTTCGACCCGACATGATCCTACTCAAGCAATATTTAACTCTAGATGAACAAATAGCTATGGTAAATGAATGTAGGACTTTGAGAATAGGCCTTGAGGATTTTAACTCCAGGATATGAGAGGGGATCACAACTCAAATTATATATGATGTGTATGGGTAAGTATTGGGATCCACAAACTAGGTTGTATAGCGAAGCAAGAAAGATAGATGGAATACGAGTTCCTAGGATACTCGATAGTTTCCAAACCTTGGTAACAAAAGCGGTCAAGATTGCACAACAATTAGAGACAACCACATACCGGACATTGAAGCCGACGTTTGTATTGTGAACTTCTATGAGAAAGGGGGTAAACTTGGATTACACCAGGACCGAGATGAGACATCTGAGTCAATTACCAAGGGATACCAGTTGTATCATTCTCCATTGGAGATGATGCTGAGTTTCTATACGGTGACCAGAAAAGGATGGACAGGGCGGGAAAGATTATTTTGAAGTCAGGAGACGTATTGATATTTGGTGGAGAATCCAGATTAGTGTCCTTGGGATTAAGGGCATTAAGTTAAATACAGCCCCATCAGCCTTAGTAAATACTACCCATCTGAAACCGGGACGGTTAAATTTGACGTTTAGGCAATATTGATGTAGTTATGAAGATGGCCACGAGTCTAATGGAGGAGCAGTGCTGAATGTGTTGGACAAGACCGAGGCCAAGGATAAGGGGAAAGTATCATGGAACCTTCACTGTAAACGGCGTGAGTGCATCGATACTGTTCGATTCAGGAGCGTCTCATTCCTTTATATCCTCTACATTAGCAAGGAGTTAGGACAACCCCTGAGCCTCTCTCAGATTTCCTAGTCACACTACCGACGAAGGAAAGAGTGAAGTGCACGAAACTGTACAAGGGAGTTCAGATTAATATCTTGGATGAAGATTTTCAGTGGATTTGATTGAGCTGGATAATTTAGGCTTTGCCATCATCATGGGCATGGATTGGCTACAGAAATATAAAGGTCGACTACATTGCGCGGAGCATAGATTACTACTGAAGAGCTCGAAGGGTAAGACAATTTCATATCGCAGTATTCCTAGAGAGTCGACTTTTAAGCTAGTATCTGCTATATCATTGTCGAAGAAGGTGAAAAAGGGACAGCCAGTCTACTTGTGCTATGTCCAGGACATGAGGCAGGAGGAACAGACACAGTCAGACATACCAGTCGTTTCAGATTTCTCTGATCTATTTCCTGAAGAATTACCAGGGATGCCACCAAAGAGGGATGTTGAGTTCTCCATCGACTTGATACCAGGAACGGGGCCTATTGCAAAGCACCCTACAGGATGGCACCAGAAGAGATGAAAGAGCTGAAGATTCAGTTAGAAGATTGCTTGACAAGGGTTTTATCAGACCGAGTGCATCACCATGGGGAGCACCAGTATTGTTTGTGAAGAAGAAAGATGGTAGCATGCGACTAGCATTGACTACAGGGAGCTTAACGCAGTCACAGTAAAGAATAAGTACCCTTTACTACGGATTGACGACCTGTTCGACCAATTGAGAGGTGCGACGGTTTCTCAAAGATTGATCTTAGATCTGGATACCATCAGATACGTATAGCGGATGGAGATATAGAGAAGACAACTTTTTAAACGCGCTATGGGCACTATGAGTTCATAGTGATGCCATTTGGCTTATCGAATGCCCTAGATATATTATGGATCTTATGAACCGATTGTTCAGAGAGCTTTAGACTCATCAGTGGTTATGTTATTGACGATATTCTAGTCTATTCTAAGACTAAGGACGCACGAGGTGCATCTGAGGCAAGTTTTGCAGACCATGAGAGAGAACCAATTGTATGCCAAGCTTTCAAAGTGTGATTTCTGGCTAGACAGTGTAGCTTTTCTAGGGCATGTAATATCTGCTAGTAGTATATCTTAGACGCTACGAAGATTGAGGCAGTTAAGGCTTGGCCGAGACCGAAGACAGTGACAGATATCTGTAGTTTCTTGGGATAGCTGGTTACTATCGCAGATTTGTACAGGACTTCTCCAAACTGGCGAAACCAATGACTAGTCTGATGAAGACAAGGAGTTCTATTTGTATGGACTGAGGATTGCGAGCGTTCCTTTCAGACACTGAAGGATCTATTGACGTCGGCAACCCATACTCACCATTCCAGAGGGGACCGACGGGTTTGAAGTATATTGTGATGCCTCAGGCACAGGGATAGGGTGTGTACTTATGCAGAATGGCAAGGTTGTTGCTTATGCTTCCGACCATTGACGAAACTGAAGAGAACTATCTGACACATGATTTGGAATTGGGAGCAGTAGTGTTCGCACTGAAGATCTGGCGCCACTACTTATATGGAGTTACTGTGATAGTCTACTCAGATCATAAGAGTCTGAACATTTATTCACTCATAAGGAGCTTAACATGAGACAGAGGCGATGGGTTGAGTTTCTGAAGACTACGACATCGACCTCAGGTACAAGGAGGGCAAGGAATGTCGTTGCTGACGCCCTGAGCCATAGAGCTCATTCCTATTTGCCATGACAGGAGACAACGGCCTCATCAAGGAGGTACGTTGTGCTCAAGGTAATGACCAGTACATGAAGACTATCAGGTACAGGTGACTGACGGTATCTTTGAAAGCAGAAGTATGACTTTGTACTCAGTGAAGATGGGTTAATCAGATTAAATGGTCGTTGTGCATTCCAGAGTCCAGCCCCGACTTGAAGGAAAGAATATTACAGAAGCTTATTGCTCATCCTTATCAGTACATCCAGGATCATCCAAATGTAAGGATCTGAAACTACATTTCTGGTAAAGTGGCATGAAGAAAGATGTTGCAGAGTTTGTGGCGAGATGTATGACGTGTCAGAAAGTAAAGTTCGAGCACCAGAGACCGGGCGTTTTAGTACAGCCGATGCCCCATTCCATATTGGAAGTTCGAGGATATTCCATGGATTTTCGTAGTAGGTCTTCCACTGACTAGAGGAGGTGCTAACATGATATGGGTCATCTCGACAGACTGACAAAGGTAGCAAAGTTTTATTCCTATCAAGGACACTTGGAAAGTCCCCAAGCTGGCGGACCTCTTCCAGAGAGAGATCATTAGACACCACGGTGTACCTAAGTCTATTGTTTTCAGATAAAGATTCTAGATTTGTCTCCAGATTTTGGCAGCAAGTTCAAGAGGCTTAGGTACGAAGTTGAAGCTAAGTACAGCCTTCCATCCACAGACAGATGGTCAGAGTGAAAGAACAATCCAAACATTAGAGGACATGCTTAGAGCTTGTGCCTTAGACTTCCAGGAAAGCTGGATAGATCGACTGCATTTGGTCGAGTTTGCCTACAACAACAGCTATCATGCATCCATTCAGATGCCACCGTTCCAGGCATTGTACGGCGGCCATGCAGGACACCGCTTTGTTGGGACGAGGCCAGTGAGAATATCATCTTAGGGCCAGAGTACATAGACCAGATGAAAGAGGATATTGTGCAAATACGCAAGAACATGAAGATATCCCAGGACAGACAGAAGTCATATGCTGATGTCCGGAGGAGAGACCTCGAGTTCGCAGAAGGCGATCGAGTCTTCCTCAGAGTTTTCACCTATGAAGGGAGTTTTTTAGATTTGGGCAGAAGGGCAAGCTTAGCCCGAAGTATGTAGGACCATACATTATTACAGAGCGAGTGGGCCCATTAGCTTACAAACTTGATTTACCTGTTGAGCTTGGGAGAGTGCACACTATGTTTCACATTTCTCAGCTAAAGCAGTATGTGCCTCACCCTTCACATATCTTAGAGCCCGAGACACTCGAGCTAGATCCTACACTTAGATATGAGGAGACCCCAGTTCGCATTTTAGACTCCAAGACTAGGGAGACCAGGAACAAGACCATTAGAATGGTCAAGGTTCTGTGGTCAAACCACGATATTGAGGAGGCGACATGGGAGTTAGAGGAATCCATGCGAGACAAGTATCCAGAACTTTTCTTTAGTGTGTGTATACTTGTGGGGGTACGTGTGCGTAACCCTTTTCAAGGGAGGTAGAGCACCACATGCGACTTGCATATTTGCTGTCTAGATAATGGTTTTTGGTTTGATGAATGGTTGTTGCGCATGTGTGCAATTGATTGAATGGTTACTTGTGTGTCTTATGTGACACTTGAATATTGATTGAATGGTTATTGATGTGTTCTATGTAACACTTGGATGGTTATTGATGTGTTCTATGTAACACTTGGATGATTATTGTTGTGTTCTATGTAACACTTGGATGTTTATGGAAGTACTTATTTAATTTAAAGTATCTATCAGAATATTTATGATATGTTACATTGATTGTCATGAACAATCAGATTACTGATGGAATGTAGAGGTATCAATACAGTATTGACCCCAAGAATGATAAGTATACAGGAATAGACATGGGGAACTTGATTCCATAGGATAAGTAAGTAGAAGTTATGACTTCGGGATGAAGTCCTTTTAAGGGGGTAGACTGAAATACCCCTAACATTTAAATAATTAAATAATGGTAAAATAAACATTATTTGGGGGATTATTAAACCCTAAGAAAAATATATAACACTTAGGCGTTAAAACGCACCAAAACTCCTTAAGGTCAACAACGAGCGTTAAAGCCGGACCTTAAGCCAACTATGGTATATGAACTATATAACTCATACTAAGTCAACTAAGGATCATTATATGACCTCTAAAACACAAGTCCTCAGTTGGAACTGAGTAGAAATGTAAAATGCCCGGGAGAGTCACACCCCCCTTAAGGCCCGAAAGTCCCTGAAACATTTTATAAGATGAAATAAAGTATTAAATTCATTCCAAATGCACCATAACACTTTATTAAACATATAAGTTGAAGTTCTCATGTTAAAACCTCAGTTAAACGCAAAGTTCTCGGTGGTACCCGTTGGGGGCCCCATAAACACCCGGGAATGCCCGGAGAGGTGCCGAAGTGGCACGAACTCCTATATAAATCATTCTTAGTGTTCCTATATCATTATCCATCATTATAAAGAGAATTCTCGAGCTACTTCTTCAAAAATACACAAAGTACTCGGGGGAATATCTTAACGCTCCTATTTTGCTTGGGAGTGTCCCGGTAGCTCAGAAATTGTGTCATGAGTTGATATAACCCCATATAACTCGATTAACAGCATAATATATAATTGACCATAACAATAGTTATAAACACTTGGAACTCATAGCGACTACTTATTTTCCAGAATATCCTTAACACACAAAAACGCACCTTCGGATGTCATAAAAACGCGTTTTACACAATTACCTTGAAGCTTTTGAGGAGCCAAGAGTTGATAATCCTAAATGGGGATAAGTTGAACAGCTAAAATCAATAAATCCAGTTCTACACACACTGCACAAACAGGGCCGATTTTTGGATCAAAGGACTATAAAATCAGCATTTTACCTTAGAAACTTTCATCTTTTACCTTAGTATAAATGTACCAAATAAATGCTGGAACCCATTACATGTTATAATATGGTCTTAATACAATATATTGTGACAGGAATCAAATTAAAAATCAGTCCATATGGCCTCTATATTGGGCGCCATTTTAAGTGTTTTTGGACTAGTTTTAGTTTGGAAATTTGTCTTATGGAATGGTGACTCACCTTGCACATGCCATATGATATTATATCATGAGAATATCAGTCAAATGAGGCTCCATTACCGTAAGACCTGCAAGAAAACAACAAGAAGAATAAGTTGGGCAAAGTAAGGGAATTAAATATACAACCTAGATCTACTTTATACTTTACAATTAAACAAAGAAATCAACTTGCTTCCTACAGCATGTGGCTGCCGATTATAATCAAGGAGAAAGGAGGCTGATTGCCTTATAAAAATCAGGTAAAGACATGTACCTAATTAAGCTAGTTCCTTTGTCAAATATAAACAAAAATCAAGTATATACAAACATCACCCATTACCGAAATTAAGCAAGAAAAAGGGGTTCAATTGCTGTATTAAAATAAGACTAAAACATCTACCAACCTAGGCATGTTCTCATGTCCCCAATTGACAAAAAATCAAAGAACTACAGCAGCACATTACCGAAAATCAGCAAGAGAACAAGACAAGTTAGAATTAATAATCATCTTAGAAAATTCAAAAGAAACATGCACCTACCTTAGCTCTTGTCCTCTTGTTCAAATTGACAACCAGAGTCTTCTATCTCCTTGCCAATCAGCCAAAATTATGATCAATAATATAGACATTTATGGAGCCATGAGCCAAATGAATAAACAAAGAAAATCTAGACAAATTTGACATTATTGTGTCAAATTCTATCCTTGCCTAACTCCTTATTGTAGGATCGGGTGGCTAACTCAAACCAATCAAAGGTGTGAGTCTAAGGATTGGTTTGACTCAATCAGCCTTCTTAACTGAGAAGCACTCTGTAGGTAGAGGCACTCAATCGAATTAACTAAACTAAGGGTGCGGAAGACTTTTGCGGTAATTGTAGCGAAACGATGAAAAGAAAAAAGGACTCTGTGGAACTTAGCAAGATACACAAATAAGCTATTTCATTTCCTGGTCAAACAAAATAACTTACAAATGGCCACTAAGTAGAAGGATCTACTTAGCGGTTTTCACTCACTTACCCAACACACTTTCTAATCAGAACAATGATAAGCGTAGTGAAACTAGGATCTTCCTAGGTAGAGTCTATCTTAAGGTGCTAACTAACTTGGTACGTATTCTCTCTCTCTTTCTGGCTTACAATGCGATTCTCTTTCTCTCTCTAAGCTCTGAAATAATCCTCAATGAAAGCACACTAAAAACTGACTATTACACATCTTATTTATACTCTAAGTACAACAGCAGGTCGAAGGAGTTAGTTCCGAAAATACCGGAACTAACTTAGTGGGCAACTTCCAACGGCTCTTAAGTGGTCTTCTTACTTGGGCCGTGATCTTCGGATGTTGAGGAAGACCTTCATGACCGTTGTGGCACTTAAGGTATTCCGAGTTGACTCCTGATTTTCCGCAACAGCACGAGAGAGTCTATGAGATCTTCTTTGTTGCGCCGGACTCTATCGAAGAGGCTCACTCTTTGTGTCTGTCAAGTGATGATTGACTCTGTCACGGTGAAAGGCTATCTCTTCAACACCCCGATGTCCCAACAATTTCCCCCTTGTTGCTGATGATAGCAAACCTTCGTGAATCCCGATGGAGTCAATCCTGAAAATAAAAACACAAGGACTAGGGGAACCGACCCTGTCAAAGTTCCCCCTTAATAGCAGCAGTGACAACTGAGTTCAAAGACTCCATTTAGGTTCCCCCTTGATCGGAGAGGGACTCCAGACAAACAAACAATAAATAAGCAGTGTAATAGGCAGGATAGTATATAAGGCAGTTAAATCACTAGACCACGTGGTCCAGCAGCGCAAATCCAGAACCAGTTTAAAACAACAGCAGAATAACCCGTACACCAGACGGGATTCACCGCTTCGCCCTTTTGCTTTCATCAGGGGGAAGCCTACAGTATCAAAAAGTCAGTCAAAGTATTCACACAGAAACCAGCAAAAAAGTGTTTAGAACTTAAAAACAACCTAAGTTCTAACACTACATACACACGTCATTCTAAGGGTTTGGGGTAGGTGGATTGGATGTCTAGGAGTTGGTCTTGCAAGGCCGCCAATGTCGTCTCTATCCCGGTGAGTCGGTCCATCATCGCGTCTGGCCCTGAATCAGCTCGGCTGCGTGCGCAATAAGTCGTTCCCTTTCTCCAGGAGGGGTAGGAGTGAAGCTTGAGGGACTGCCTCTTGAGAAGTGGATGTGCCCGCCGTTGTTGGAGTGGATGGGGGCGGCAGCAGCTTTGATTTGTTGTCGATAGAAGTCAGCCGATTCGAGATACCGCAGGTTGATGGTGTCTGCCTCCTCGATGGACTCTGGCGTCGAAGTCGCCAAGGGTACCTGAAAGAATTGGAATATGCGAGGCAACCAGAACACGTACCCCAAGGAGTGTTTTCGGGTGTCGACCGACTGGGCTAGGTGATGGAGATTATATGGGCCAAATTGATAGAGTGACGATTGATGATACAGTAAATTATGGTGAGGTCCAAGCAGTTGACCATGAGATTTCCTTCCTTCCTTGGGACAATGTTTTTGACCAGATGATGTGAAGGAGTTGGTGTAAAATGGAGAGATCGCCACGGGGTATGGGGGAGCCAATCTTTCTTGGGAGGAGAAAAAGCGATAGATTTTATTTTGTGGGACCCCGGAATCTCAGGAAGAATTCCTTTCTCATAGAATGACAGGCCATTAGCAGGAACGCCAAGAACTTGGGACAATTTTGCAAGATCGAAGAAGATTGGGGTGGAATTAACAAACATATTGAGCAACACCGTTTCGGATGACAAGATTTTGAAAGAAGTCGACAGACTTTGTGGGATACCACTCAGTAATCTCATAGAAGAGATGTTTCCACCCCTGAACTTCTAACATAGTAACTAGCACCCCTAGGTTGGAAGATAGAGCCCAAGAGAAGTCAAGGAACTTACCCCTAACGATATTCCGTTCCGAGGCAGGATCCCCGAGCATGTAACGTTGAGTGAATGGGTCGACCTTCACACTCCGTCGTGGCGGCTTCGGTGGTTTTTGATCTTTGGTGGAGGTAGCACCAGTAGAGGCATCGTGACTGGCCATGGGCAGTTCTTGGACTGGAGACGACTCACCGGAACCAGAGGAGACAGGTTGTGCCTTGACAGAAGAACGAAAGATTCTTTTTGCGGTGGGTCGGGTAGAGGTTTGGCCTTTTCTATTGCGGTTTTGGGTGGAGGTTGTTGTGGTGGTGTTGCGGATTTAGCGAGGGATGCTTGTGGGGTTGGTGTAGGATATTTGTGGGTGATTTGTTGGTATGGGCTTTTGGTAGATCGGTAGGCTGGGTTCGGCAGGAGGTATGGTAGCTTGTGGTGTTGGAGATGGTGGCAGGGTTTGAATTGGGGTGACCTCCTCAATGTCGGTATCAAGAATTTCTGTTCTTGCAGCGGATGGCGTGTTTGATGAGTGGATGGGTCGCGGGTTTCAAGTGGTGGAGTAAAGGAGTGTGTCGGAGACGAAGTAGCGGTGGTTTTAGCGGAGAGTGAGTGGTGGTGGTGGTGATGGATTAGGGGTTGCCATCGATTGGAGGTACGCCTGAAGGCGAATGGGATCGGCGAAGATGTCGGCTGGGATGTTGATTCCGTTGAAGTTTATGCCGGCCATTTGGAAATTGGAAGGATGCTTGGGTGTAAAGGGAGTGGAAGTGAGAGAGATGGAGTGGACGGGTGATAGATATAAGGCTGGAAGTTGCAGATTTCGTGTGTCAGGTGAGATAAATGTGGCGACGTCAGGGTAGGGCGAGATTAAGGGCGACGATTTAGGCGGGTTAGGTGAGGATAGATGACGTGGATAGTAGCGCTAGAGTAATAGGCGTGCTAAGTAATAAAACACATTTCACTGATTCAAGTGCAAACAAAGACAGACTCTATGAGACATGAGGGAGTACCTGCTGAAGATTGCGGTAGGGGCAAGGAGATGCGACCGTCTAGGTAGACGGGTCAATCCGATTGTTGATCGCAGTGCTTTCGAATCTTGCTGTAGACAATGGTTTAGTAAAAATATCTGCAAGTTGATCTTCTGTGGGCACAAAGTCAAGTTGGATAAGCTTTTTCTCGACACAGTCTTTCAAGAAGTGAAAACGTATTTCGATGTGTTTGGTTCTTGGTGTTGGACTGGGTTTTCGGATATTTTGATTGGCTTTTGTTGTCACAAAAGATTGGGATTTGTTCTTGGGTGACATGATAGTCTTGAGGTTGTTGTTTCATCCAAAGGAGTTGGGAGCAACAGGCTACAACAGAGACATACTCTGCCTCCGCTGTAGACAGTGCTACGGAGTTTTGTTTTTTGGAGGACCATGAAACAGGCAAAGACCCAAGAACTGTGCATTACCTGAAGTACTCTTTCGATCTTGGAGAGAACCAGCCAATCAGAGTCACTATATCCAGATAAAGTAAAAGTAGGAGATCGTGGATACCATAGATAGAGTGTACTTGTACCTTTAAGATATCGAAAGATACGCTTGACTGCTTTGAGGTGAGCTGTTTTGGTGCTGCTTGGAAGCGAGCACAAGACAGACTGCATGGAGAATTTCTGGGCGACTGGCAGTCAGGTAAAAGGGACCCTATCATTCCTCTATATTCGGGGCATTCGCCGACTCCGTCATCATCGGATCAGTTTGGCAGATGTACGCTTGGACATACTCTTGGCAATGGGTACTATCAGTTGGATGCACAGGACATGTCAGTCTTGGATACATGTGGCATTGCTGAATTCCGCACACCTTTCCTTGTTTTGTTATCCTACTTGTCAATTGTTTGGATTTCTTGGTGTGATGAATCTTGATTCGTCCCTTTCCTGTTGAATTTGTAATCCTAAGAAGAACTTGAGCTCACCTAACTCATTCATGAAAACTCTTGCTTCAGAAGGTAGCAATGGTCGCAGAGGGTGTTACTTGTAGAACCATAATGATATCATCAACATAGATCTGTACTAGAGATGTGAATTGTAGAATAGCTGTGTTATGAGTGTAAGAATAAAGACTTTATGATCTACGTTACCTAACGAGAGAAACGTTTTACAACGTTAGTAAACCTTTGCCATAGATATGTAGACAGTCTTTCATACCAGGCACGTGGAGCCTGTTTCAGTCCGTAAAGGGCCTTACACAGTTTGTAGACGTAGTCGGGATGGACGGAGTCTGTGAACCCTGGTGGTTGCTCGACGTAGACTTCTCTATCAATGTACCGTGAAGGAAGGCTGTCTTAACATCCATTTGATATAATTGGAAACCTTTGAAAGCGGCAAACGCAATGAGCATGCGAATTGCTTCAAGACGAGCTACGGAGCGAAGGTTTCATCATAATCAATCCCTTCTTCTTGATTGTAGCCCTGAACGACTAATCGAGCTTTATTCCTGAAAACTTGTCCTGCAGTATCAAGTTTATTACGAAAGACCCAACTAGTACCAATGGTTTGTTGATGTGTGGGGCGAGGAACTAACTCCCAGACAGCATGTCGCTGGAGAGAATTGAGTTCCTCTGCATAGCAGTAACCCAATCACTATCAAGGAGTGCTTCTTTGATGTTTCTTGGTCAGTGCTAGACAGAAAAACACCAAAGGCACAGAGATTTTGCATAGCTTGCAGGCGTGTTTTGAACACCGGAGTTTGGGTCTGTAATGATGTTTTCAGGAGGGTGAGCTGATTTTTGCTGGAACTGTCGACGTGAAGCAGGAGGGGGTGTTTCTCTGTCAGAGGAGTCAAAAGTCAAGTTTTGTGGTAAGGGTGTCTCCGGGTTATGGTCAGAGTCAGTAGATTCTGATGTACTGTTTTTGTTTACTGGAGAATCAAGGGGAGTGATGGATTGGGACTCAGGGAGTCTTCCTATTGGTACGTGATGAAGTGTGGATTGGTGAGAAAATCATCAGGGGCAAACTCAAGTTGATCAGAAGATGAGCCAACGTTGTGGGACTCATCGAACTTGACATGTGGACTCTCTTCTAAACATTGAGTTCTCAGATTGATAACACGATAAGCTTTGCTTTAGAAGAATAGCCAAGAAAAATACCTTCATCACTTTTAGGAGAGAACTTACCCAAGTTGTCCTTACCATTATTGTGGATAAAGCACTTACATCCGAAACGCCTGAGATGTATAAGACTTGGTTTACGTTGACGGAGTAGTTCATAAGGTGTCTTGTGAAGGAATGGATGAATCAACGCACGGTTTAACACATAGCATGCTGTGTTAACAGCTTCTGCCCAGTAAGATGGAGTGAGTTGACTGTCAATGAGCATGGTGCGAGCCATTTCTACCAAGGTTCTTTCTTGCGTTCAACTACTCCGTTTTGTCTGGAGTACGTGCTGATGATATTTGATGATCCACTCCGTTGTCCCTGCAAAACTCATCAAACGACTTGTTGCAGAATTCAGTACCCTGGTCCGTTCTCAGGGTTTTTAGAGTAAATGAAAATTTGTTGACAAGCATTTTATGGAGTTTGACGAACTCCGTAAAAGTTTCATCTTTGGTAGATAAGAAAATGACCCAGGTCCACCTGGAATAGTCATCGACTATGACCAGGATGTACCTCTTACCGCTTCTGCTTTGTGTACACATGGGGCCAACAAGATCCATGTGTAGTAGTTCTAGCGGAGAGCTAGTAGAGAGAGTAGGCTTACTTTTGAAGGAGACCGGGTGTGTGTTTACCTTTTACACATGCTTCACAGACAGAGTCTGTGTCAAAGGTGGTGTCTGGATAACCAATCACCAATTCCTTGCTTTTGAGTTTGTTCAACAGCTTATGATTTGTGGCCTAGTCTGGAGTGCCACAGCAGTGAGTTTTTGGAGTGCACGTTGAGACAGACTTGATCGTGTGGGTTAATGGAGTTTAAGCACATTTTGTAGAGATTTCCTTCTCTACGTCCCACAGCTTTAATGAACCTGTACGTCATCAAACCTTACAATCCGAAGAGGAGAAAGTACCAAATTGAATCTATCACAAATTTGAGAGATACTTAATAAACTATGTTGGAGTCCAGTGACCAGATGGACTCCATCAATTTTAAACTTTGAGGGGTAACCTACGGACCCAACTCCCACGATTTCACCCTAGTTGTTGTTTCCAAAAGTAACCTTACCTCCTTGGTAGGATGAAAGCGAATTGAATTGATTTGGATCTCCAGTCATGTGACGAGAGCATCCACTGTCCAAGTACCAGCTGTCTCCATTCGCCTTCACCTACAAAAGAACAGATCATTTGTTAGATTTGGGAACCCAGATGTACTTGGGTTCCCTTTTCGAGCCGGACTGTTTCAATTTTTCTCGTGCTTCAAGTATCAATTTAACACGTTTGACATTAAAAGAGAGATCTCTATTCAGTTTATCGCATGCACTGTCCCGATGTCCAAGACTCCCGTAGTAGCCACAAATTTTGGTTGGTGGAAGATTGACGTATTTCTGTTGTCCTTTCCACCAGGAGTCGAATTTTTCTTTTTCTTGATATCGCTTGGCTCTGTTGTCGGATTTGGACATATTCTTTGGAATTTCGAACTTACCTTTGTGCCACTTGGGCGTGGATTTAGTGGATCGAACTCCGGATTGTAGATTCACAATCTGGAAAGAGAGTTGTTCTACCTTAGAACGAAGAGCATCTCGATCTTGGCTAATTTCTTTGATTTTGGAGTAGGCCCACTCAGGTAATTCGGAGGAGGTGACTTGTTTGATAAACTTGACTGGCTTAAGGGAAAGAGCGTGTTCCTTTTCTTTCAGTCTTTGAGTGAGGTTTTTGATAGTAGTGTTTAGGGATATGTTTTTGGATTCAGAGGCATTAAGATCATTTTGAAGAGAACAACACTTGTCAGTAAAAATGGTGAGGTCTTGTTTGAGGGAGTCGATCAGGGTGAGAGACTCTTTCTGGTCACCCTGTTTAAACTGAGTGCATTCTAGGGTATCATGAAGTTCCTTTTGAAGGGAATCAACATGACGCCTTGATTCTTGTAGATCTAACCTGAGAGAACAAGAGATGGTTTTGTGTTCCTCAGCCTCATCTCTTAGGGCATACATAAGACTTTTTGAGATTTCGAGTTCCTCAGATAGCTCGGTTATCTTGCTGGTGAGACTTGCTTTGAGGGAGTTGTTCTTGGAGACAATTTTAGCAATTAAAGTCATAAATCCCATGGGGGTAATACGATAAAGGTCTGTTTCAAGATGAGAGCGAGTTACCTCATTGTCGGGGATTATGGACTCCGTCGTATCGTGTGCCATGAGACATACTAAGCCGCTGGACTCTGTGTCTGGATCGTCGGAGTCTGAATCACCCCAGCCAACAGCTGCCATCAGCGATCTCCCTTGAGGTTTTCCATACTGATTCTTGAGTAAGGGACATTCCTTCTTGAAGTGACCGGGTTTGTTGCAGTTGAAGTAAGTTACAGAGCTGAAGGCTTGTTTGGAGGTGTTTGAGAACGACTGACTCTGATGATTTGGTTGGTTACGCATGAATTTTCGGAAGTTCTTAACTATGAAGACGAAGTATTCCATAGTCTCAGCCTCACTTTCTTCAACAATAATATCTACCAGCTCTGCCTTAGCTTGTCTGATTTGAGTATCAGCGACATAGGCTCCTTCTTGAGTGAGGGAGAAGAAGTATTACCACACTTCTTTTGAACATTCTTCTTGTATTTATCTACAGATTGTAGATAGGAACCTAGGTCTTGACAGCTCCATTTGGATAATCCTTGCATGCTTTGGTAGAGATTACCGTTTCTGCCCACTCTTCTCTCAGACTGTCCAGCAACTTGTGCAAGACACTCTCTCTATCTGGCAAGATGCTGACTTCCTACATAGTAGTGGTTAGTAAATAGAAATGATCAAGCACTTCTTTCAGAGACTCACCGGGTTTCTGCAGAAAATTTTCATAGTCCATTCGAAGTTCTTGAGCTTTGCATTTCTTTAGCTCAGTGACTCCTTCGTGAGTTGCTTGAAGAAGTGTCCAGATCTCATTAGCGGACTTACAGTGGTTTACTCTCCTTTGTTCTGGGATGGACAGGCAAGTGTATATTGCGCGTGATGCTTGACGATTCAGCTCGTACCTCTTGCGATCTGCAGCAGTCCATGTGGATCGGTCTGGATTGACTGCAAGATCTCCTCCAGTGACTATCTCCCAAAGCTCGGAGTTGCAGACTCAATGTGTTGATCGATCTCGTTTTTCCAGTGGTCGTAGTTGGTGGAGGTGAGTCTGGGATGCTCGAAGTGCATTTTGTTGTTTTGATTGGCGAAGAGGTCTGCCATTGCTTCGTTGATTGACCGTTAGCCTAAGCAAGGCTCTGATACCACGTGTAGAATCGGGTGGCTAACTCAAACCAATCAAAGGTGTGAGTCTAAGGATTGGTTTGACTCAATCAGCCTTCTTAACTGAGAAGCACTCTGTGAGGTAGAGGCACTCAATCGAATTAACTAAACTAAGGGTGCGGAAGACTTTTGCGGTAATTGTAGCGAAACGATGAAAAGAAAGAAGAACTCTGTGGAACTTAGCAAGATACACAAATAAGCTATTTCATTTCCTGGTCTAACAAAATAACTTACAAATGCCCACTAAGTAGAAAGGATCTACTTAGCGGTTTTCACTCACTTACCCAACACACTTTCTAATCAGAACAATGATAAGCGTAGTGAAACTAGGATCTTCCTAGGTAGAGTCTATCTTAAGGTGCTAACTAACTTGGTACGTATTCTCTCTCTCTTTCTGGCTTACAATGCGATTCTTCTTTCTCTCTCTAAGCTCTGAAATAATCCTCAATGAAAGCACACTAAAAACTGACTATTACACATCTTATTTATACTCTAAGTACAACAGCAGGTCGAAGGAGTTAGTTCCGAAAATACCGGAACTAACTTAGTGGGCAACTTCCAACGGCTCTTAAGTGGTCTTCTTACTTGGGCCGCGATCTTCGGATGTTGAGGAAGACCTTCATGACCGTTGTGGCACTTAAGGTATTCCGAGTTGACTCCTGATTTTCCGCAACAGCACGAGAGAGTCTATGAGGTCTTCTTTGTTGCGCCGGACTCTATCGAAGAGGCTCACTCTTTGTGTCTATCAAGTGATGATTGACTCTGTCGCGGTGAAAGGCTATCTCTGCAACACCCCGATGTCCCAACACTTATCTTCTTACGTTAGTAACCATTCTCATTTGCCCTTCCTCCAACCGATTTTGGTAAGTCGTTTCCTCTCTTTTCTTTCTTCATTTGCTAGTTCATACCTTAGAGCTTCAAAGGTTCATTAATGGTGAATTAAGTTCTAACACCATTTCTACGTAATTTTCCTAGTTAAATCTACTAAGTCTTGAAGCAAGAATCATCCTAGCACCTAGCAAGATTTCGCCAAGCATTAGAACACCAAGGAGTCACCTTGATTCAACAACAACTCAAGGAACAATCAAGAACAAGTTAAGGTATATTTTCATGTTGAAAATCTTAATGATTTCCTAAGTCCATTTCCAAAAATTTCAAACTTCTAAACCTATGTTCTCTTCATCATTTCATGAAGGAAACTTAGATCTAGAATCATCCCAAGGTGTACCGAAAATTCCTTGAATAATACCTAAGGTAAACTCTTGAAAAACTACTCCAAATCTTACTTATAAATCCTTGTTAGAAGTCTAACACATGGATCTCCTAGATCTACGTATGGAGGCAGAATACTCTTCATCCAAATAGCATTTGAAGAGCTTGGAATTCAAGAAGAAATCAAGTACAAGAATCATCTTGATTTAAGGAGTAAGTTTCTATAATTAAGGTTTATTAAGTTTAAGTTTGATTTAAGCTTCAAACTTTGTATAAAAATTATGTATAAGCCTTAGTAATATTAAGGCCGAAATACTATGGGTTATAATGTCAAGAAAATAATTTATAATGAAATACCCCAAACTAATAAAACATGGATTAAATATGTAATCACATTGATTAAGGCCTAAACATGCCTTAAAAGTCAACTGAGAACAACAGTGGTCAACACAAAGCAACATATTGCACCCTTTGACTATTAAGGGTAAATAAATACCCAAATGAACTACTTAGGACCTAAAACTTTGTCCTAAGCATATTAACACATTAAGGAACACATTACAATTGTTGGAAAACACTCCAACACAAAAGAACAAGCATTTACATGCTTCAAGGTCAAGTAGGGCAAAATGTGCTCTAAGAGAACCTTAAAGGTCTAATGACCTCTAAATGATATAAAATTGGATACCATGATCAAATATCATGTAAGGAACACAACAAAACTGTTCTAAAAGAAAACAGAGCTCAGAAACACCATGCGACTCAAACTGTGCACAAAAATACCTTAAAGCACGTTTTTTGTGTATGAGCTCTAAGATATTGACTTTTTGTCATTTTAAAGACTAGAGCATGTTCTTTAAATCATTAATGTGACATGATAGACTATATTTTAAAGTCTAAATCAAATATTAAAAATAAAATCAAAACTGACAGTTTAGTATGAATAGTACCCGAAAATAACACCTAAACTACTTACCTTTAACCATGGTCAAATGGCACCAATTGCCTTAACCAAGGGCTGCCGACCTCCTACAGCTGTAATATCACCCATTATCAATCTCCACTCAGTTAGACAGCTAATTAAGTGACTCACCTATTACTATTCCTAAAGTAAGCTTAAAATAACATTAACTTAAGTTATAAGGCAAAAATGACTTACTTTCTTCATTTGCCTTCACCTCTGTCGACAGCAGCTCCCTTCAGCCTCTCTTTGGCTTCTCCAAACCATGGGTAAGTCACGAAGAATAAAGAAGAACACTATGCTACTTAGGTAAGCTTAATTAGTCATTAAATGTTCATTTTCTTCACAATTCTTACCTCTTTCAATGGAGCAAAGTATCAACCATTTCCATAAATGTTCTTAGGTTGTTTTGGAGGTTAAATGGAGGGTATATCTTGGCATTAACAAGGGAAGAAGGTGGAGAAAGCTAATCTTGTTCTTAAGGTACAAAAATGTGCTTTAAGCTCATATCTTTTGATTCCCTTCAAATCCGGTTATGAAACTTTGTTTCCTAGCTTATAATCTTCATCTTAACATTATTATTCAGTTGGTATATCACGAGCTTCATGGTATAACCAGATCCAAGCCAAAAACACCATTTTTGGCATTTTAATCAAGGTAAAGATTAGCCATCTTCTAATCAGAGTTATACCAGTTTAAAGCTTGGTATTAGTAGCTCTTTTGATGATCTTTAACTTCTGTAAATATAGGCCGAAGTCAAGCTTGGTTACCTTGGTATTTTAAGGTAAACTTTACCTTGAAAATTACATTAAACACTTCTTATGGTTAGATCTTGTTTGGAGACTAATCATGCCTTAATTGCTGTTTGAAAACATGTAAACTAAGCTGTGGAAATATTATCTCCAATCAGCCGTGGCCAAACAAGGCTTTTACTAGGCAAAAACAAGGTATAAATCACTTAAACCTTCACTTGGTATATTAATATGTGTTTATACATATTTGTATAAATTGTGCCGTGAGTGAACAAGGTTTATAGGTCTTATTTTGACCTTAGGTGATTAAGGAATGATTTAATAAATTTTATAACTAATTAATAAGCATAATTGTCAAATTTAAGACATTATGTGGAAAATTGGTAAATAATGAAAACATATGTGCAAGGCCGAGAGTTTAAGGCTTTTATGGGCATTTATGTGTAATTCATTTTATAAGCTAATGTTTGTAATAAGGCCATGTACTTTAGGCCATTTTATTTATGCATTTACAAGCTTATAATTAAGTTTAGGTGATATATAATTATTACCGCAAGGAAATTGGGTTTTAGGTGTAATTAAATTAAGTTTGGGGGCTATATATTAATAAGGCCGAAATTTATAGGTTTAAATGAGTTAATATAAGAATTATAAGATTATATAAAGTTTTGGGGTTAAATGGTAATTCTTGGAAAGATAGGTGTACAAACCGTATTTAATGGAGTTTAATGGTCAAGGAAATATTAAGGTGGTCAACCTTGACCATATGGTAGGTTTTGACCAAATTAAATAAGTTAGATAACTTATTTAAGGTTATATAATAAGATAAGTATTTAATGGTAATATTTTTATAACATATGTGGTATATATGTTATTACCGAAAATAAAGGGTGTAAAATGGTATTATAAACACCCATGGGCTATTAGCAATTTTTAGGAATTTATTGGGTTGATTTTGGAATTAAGATAAACTATATATGTATAATATATAGTTATTATGTCATTATGACACTTTGGAGAAATATAAGGGGTGGTATAATAAATACCGACAATATATGGGTTAATAAGGATATTTATAACCCTTTGGTGGAATTTGGTGATTTTTAGAATTATATAAGAGAATTTATAAAGATATGTGTATAATATATAGTTATAATGATATTATGAAACTATATGTTATAAAGTGGGTCACATTGTGATTATAGGAAATTGGTGGGTTGAAAAAGAATATAGAATAGACATGGGTCTGTTCGGAAATTTAAATGAATATTTAACCATAGGTTATATTTATACTAAGGTTAAAATGTTATATTAAATGGTATATATAACATGGTATAAATAATGGGGTGATTTTGTAAATAAAGGAAACTATGGTTTATGGAAAAGAATAAGGTTGAAAGTATATGCCCAAGCGGCAATATTAAATAGTTTTGTATAAAAACTATAGGTTATAAATAAAAGGGAATAAAAATATCATAATACATGATATTAGTATATGGTACAACATTACATAATGTTATGTGGCCAAAATAGAATTTAAATAAATTCAAGGGCTGTACCGAATTATTATTAGTTGGAAAATGAATTTTAGACTATGGTCTATAATGTTATAAATGTTATAACAATTATATGGTTTAGGTGGGATTAATATAAGTAAAGATATTCACATAAAATAATGTGACAAGCTATAATAAATAAGATTTATAAACTAAGGTATTTGTTGAATAAACCTTAGGAGTTGTAATTAAACAACATAAAATGTTACATAATATTAGGATAATAATCTTAATATAAGTTGTATAATATAAATACAACTAATGGGAATAATCATCTAATAAAAGATGATAAAATGTAACATGTAAAATAAGAGTTTATTAAACTCATGGAACTTACCTACGTGGTAAATATATACATACACAAGAAAATGTATATAAGGATGAATATATATTATGGTTGGAAACCATATAATATAATGGTGGTGGTTATTACAAAAATAGTTATAAACTATAAGGTATGAGTTTTTGAATGAAAATATTATTTGCTAAGATAATGAATTATATAATACATTGTATTATAATGGATGGTGAAAAATGAAACAATACGAAAAAGAATACAATATAATATAATCATGCATGCATACATGCAACTATAGGTTACGTACCTAAATTTAGTGGTGGATAAGATTAAAGAAATATAACAGTTTAAACTTAACAGTCGAAATGTTTTGACATACGAGTTTTAGTAACAAAGCCGACCAGTTTAGAGAAACCCGTAACAATAACTGTAGAAAAACAGGGGATGATCTATCGGGGTTACTTATTATTCAAAAATACTGGATTTAGTTAGTCATGGTGACTGACTTATAGTTTTAATACCGTTTAGATTATACTTCTGACAAGGACACTTGACAAGCTAGCGGACTACACGGAGCATAGGATCTTGTTGATTCATACTCCACCGTAATACGATCAGGGTGAACGGTATGTAAAGGGGTTTGATCCGAGTTGTCCTAAGGAAACTCCTTGGGCTCGGATTTGTTTGTTATCACTTGTGTGTTAAGTGTTTTTGGATACGTGTATGTGATTATGTGCTACTGCATTAATTATATATGCACGTGCGTCCTACGGGACTAACACTACGTCGACTATAGATCGACTTATATAAACATACATATACGTTATTGTGATGACTTGACGGTTACTTGATATAATACCATGATATTAATATTAAGTATATGGGAATGGGAACCTAAGTAAAATACTTAGGGACGAGTCACGACATTGTCGGTCTCTAGAGTATGGATCTCGAACATGAATATAACCTAGATTACTTCTAGGTATGCGTGAGACCCATTGGGCAGCTAATTAATAAATTATATTCTCCATAAGACTAAGACCAGATCTTAAACATTATGAGAGAGAGATGGTATGAGTTGAGGTGAGGAATCCCGGTAGTTTACGAACTACTTGGTTGCGCAGTTGTGATCACTGAGGGGTTTCCTAATTGGATTCCGCTCCAGGTATACCTAACGAGCCCTATTTGGATCGTGGGTCAGATGGCTACGGCCTTTTCTATGGACGTCTTACGAGACATAAGAGAATAGTCAGGGGCCTCCGGACCTCTGGCGAAATGAGCACCTTTGTGTGTACGGGAGGACTACTGTCCATGGTGAGGTTATAGGGTTGTCTCAACATGACGCCCAATTGGTATTAATTAAACATGGTTGGATAGGGCCTACAAGGCCAAAGTAAATTAACTAAGGAAACTGTACGCTACGGCGATTGTACATTGTACATTATAAACTGTACGCTACGGCGATTGTACTTGTGCATTAATATTGTGGTTATTCGATACGTTCGATATACAATTGTTATTTGAGATATTAAATGAATGTTTGGATTGGATGGATGGTTTGAATATTTATGATATTTGGATGGTTTATTATGTACATGTACAGGTATATGTATTGATTATAACTGTAAATGGTAGCATGAAACCAATCTATATAAGATTGTTAAAATGACTAAGTGACCATGGGTCCAGGCCCGGCATACACAGCGCATAGCGCTGATACTACACTCATTGTGCAGGTTGTGACTATTGTCGAAGCCGAAGAGCAAGAACAGGGTAATTAGAGATTACTTTGATTACCATACAGGGAGTTTGTTTATTTAACAATGGAGATGGTGAATTGTATATGGTACGGTTTTGTATATTCAGGATTGGGTAGACGCTCACTTGTCGATGTATATGATTTATAGACTTAGTATGATGTATAGGAGTTTCTCGTTATCACAGCGGTTAGCAGTTTGTTTATGTTGGAAGTTGGATGTAGTTTGGCTACGTTGCTCGCATGGGCGAGTAATGGCCGGTGACACCCGAGTGAGTATTGTATTTATTATTTATTCTTCCGCTGTTAGACATTTTATTTATTGCTATGAGAGTGATTATTACAGGATTATGGAGAGGGGTGTTACATATAACATATAAGGTAAGATTATTACCTTAAGGTATAAATTTGTGTCACAAAAATTAATTATGACACATATAGGTTCAAACAGAATTGTCTAGGAGTAAAATGTTCTATTTTGAGTTTATAATCATTCTAAGTCATTAGCATAATTTTTAGAAGTGTTATATGGCTTATATACATTTATATGTATTTATTATAAGGTATAATCAAAGTTTTTTAAAACTATAAGGTAAGTATTTGTTACAGCCGAAAATGAAATATTCTATTTGGATGATTTTTGAAGAATATAAGTATATTAGCTTATATTATAAGTTTTAGGAATATTAAAAATAACTACAAGTATTTAAATGGTTAGTTTATTAATTTATGTGGCTAAAATGTAAATTTTGAAAAGTATGATATGTTAATAATAATTGTCGAGGGTTATGGGGTTTATTTGGTATAGTTATGATATATAAGGTAGGAATTAATATTATGAATTCTGGTGAATTTAATAAGTGTTTTAAGTGTTAAATAGCATTTTAAAGTTTTGGGCTATTTGTAATTTATGGAAAATATTGAGTATAACCGAATTACTATGATTTCTGGGTATATTAAAGTATTAATTATGAAATTAAGTCTTGGTCAAAGTGTTGACCAAAAACTTTGGGTTAAATGATTTATGACATAAATATTAGTTTATAAAAGTTTTGGGTGAATATGTAATTATGAAAGTTTAATTATAAACCGAATTGGTTAAGGGGTGAAAATATAATTTGTGAAAATAAAGGGGTCTTTTGGTATTTAAGAAATTAAAATTAAAACTATAGTTTATAGTTAATATGTACTTATATAAGTTTGGGGTTAAAATGTAAATATAGGAATGTTATGTTGAAACCGAAATTATATGTGGCCATATTGTATTTTAACGAAAGTAGTAGGTATAAAGTATTAATACCGAAAGTTATAAGATTAATTAGTAATTTACAAAAGTTATGTGTTCATTATATAATTACTAAATTTATAAGGTTGGTTTTGTAATTTAATAAAGAAAGGAATTAAAACTAGGTAATATAATGTATTATGGTATAATAACCAAATTGTATAATATAAAGAATAAGTGGAAACAATTATGAGTATGTTATTAAAGGAATAGAAATATACTACAAGGTAGGAATTCATTATCACATGTAGTTACTACATAAAATAATGGACTGTTTAAACTACCTCGAACCACTGTAAGATAACAGGGGGAAATAAAGAACATACGGGGTTAGTATACTACGAGCATTAGTTCCATAGTGACAGTACTGTAATAGATAGTGAACAGTTGTATTAACGTTACCCGGTATTGCATGTAACTATAACAGCGTACGGGGAGAAACTACTAAAGCGTGAACTGTCAAGCTAGCAAGTTACACGGTGAACGGTATGTTAATTGTGTGGTCTGAATGTCCTAAGGATTTTCCTGAGGTCCAGACGTTGTGTGTTTAATTGTTAAGAGCGATATCTGTGATTTATGTATATGATATTGTATACTGTATTGCTCAACACAACTACTTTCTATTTTACGCGAATGTTTTATGACTGGAAGTTTATACATCTAAACTGGAACAAGACTAACTGACCTTAGGTATTATGAGAACCTAACAGATGATCAACTGTTATAGTCTAACTCAAGGATTGGTTATTGTATCATTAACAAAAGGGCTAACTTATAAAGAGAGGAATCCAGACTGTTTCGACTTTCTGGTTGCGCATCGTGATCACTACGAGGGACTTCAAAGGGAAGTCACTCAAGGGAATCCATTGTCCACATTCGACGATGGCGGAGGGCACTACGTTGGTGCACAGGTTCGACCAATCAGTCAAAATAATTATCCAGGGCCATAAGGTCAGCTGGTAACAGGTTCCATTGGAACCCAGGGGACTACTGTCCATTAATAAGTTATTAAGGGTTGTCCTAACATGACGCCTGAGGTGGAAATTAATTGGAAGGTCTAAGTGATTGGTTTAAAAAGGATAAGGGCCAAGTGGCCAACTAACAAGTACAGTTAATTAATACGCGTAACTTGTTTGGTTACTGTTATTGATTTTTTGGTTATCGATTATTGATTACTGGTTATTGGTTACTGGTTATTGGTTGTGTGATGATATTGTTGGTTGAACTGTTGTGTGTTCATTTAAACAATTACAGTTATTATTATTGAAAACTGGTACATCATGTAATGAATCTAGTATCAAGATGGCTAAACGACTTAAGGAATCCAAATGATTTAAGACTACATTTAGCATACCAGCATTTTGATTGCTGAGCCCTTCAATGGGCCAAACATTCCAGGTTACTGAAGAAGACTCAAGCCGAAGTGCGGACACGGGGGTAGCTGATGTGTTTTCAATAAACACCTTTGGTTTTATTTATGTACTGTATTTTGGAGGTTGTTGTATTTGGTTAGTTGCTCAGTTTGGATTTGGTTTGTAATATTAAGAGTGCTCAGTATCTTGTTCATCACAGCGGGGACGAGTTGAAGTTGATGGATGGAGTAAGGTTGCCTTGTTACTCACATGGGTGAGTAACGGCGTGTAACACCAATCGTTAGATAGTTTTATTTTCCGCTGCGAATTATATTCTGTTATGCTACGACTTGCGACATTATTACAGGTTTAGGATTAGGGGTGTTACAAAAAGTTATCACGCTTCGATTAAGATGTCTCCTTTCCAAGCTTTATACGGTAGACCTTGCCGTACCCCGTTGTGTTGGGATGAGTCGAGTGAAGCGGTCATTATAGGACCGGAGTATCTTAAGCAAGTCCAAGTGGAAGTTCAACAAATTCGAGCTAATATGAAAGCAGCCCTAGATAGACAAAAATCCTACACGGATGTGCGACGACGCGACCTTGAGTTCGCCGTGGGCGACCAAGTGTTCTTGCGCGATTCACCTATGAAGGGTGTATTCCGATTTGGCCAGAAGGGCAAGCTGAGCCTGAAGTTTGTAGGGCCGTACACAATCACTGAGAGAGTTGGATCTGTAGCCTACAGGTAAGCTTTACCTGAGGACTTGGGGCGTGTCCATGATGTCTTTCATGTGTCACAACTCAAGAAGTACATTGCTGATCCTTCTTATGTTCTAGAGCCCGAGCAATTATCCATTGAGCCGACGATGAGATATGTCGAGACTCCTGTTAGAATTGTTGATACTAAGACTACTCATAAGTCAGTGCGAATGGTGAAAGTCTTATGGTCCAACCATGATGTCGAAGAAGCAACATGGGAATTAGAAGACGCCATGAAGGAGAAGTACCCACAGTTGTTTATAGACTAGATTGTCTAGTACTTAGTGGGTACGGGGCGTACCCCTTTTAAGGGGGGTAGAGCCGTTTTTTTTGCATTGCTTTGGGTTAGGATTGCATACTATGTATGTATGTATTGTAGTATATTTTGTGGGTACATGTAGTGCTAAGTGTACTTTGGTATGTATGTACAATGTGTAATGTATTGGTGTTGTATGGTATTGACTCAATGTGTATTGTGGAATGTTGTGTATTGTAACGGTGTATTGCGCATGGTAATTGTGTATTGTGCGTGAATTGTGTAGTGCTTGTAATGTAGAGGCAGTGAACACCTTGTAGGTGGTAGTAAGGTACATTGTGGCAATTGGTTTGCAAAATGAGTAGAGATAGTAAACCGTCAACCTTGAGCAACTTTGAGGGCAAAGTTCCTTAAGGCGGGTAGATTGAAATACCCCGAAATTAAAAATAGTGATTAATTAGGCCTAAATAAATATTAGGGAACAATTCCCGAAGAAAACGGGTCCTTAAAATGGATTAAAAACACAAACGAACCTTAAAGCGCGTTTTTCGAGGAAACCGGGAAAACGCGACTTTAAGCGGGTTAAATAGACCCGTAATAATTTTAGCCAACCAAATAGTCTTTAATAAACATTAATGAAGGTCTAGAACCAATAAAATTAATTAAACGAGAAAATTCCGGAAAACGGGTCCCGGGAGTGAATAGTGCAAAAATTGGGAAGTTGTGGGGTGTAAATGTAATAAAGAAGAAATTTTATCCCCCCCCTTCTTGTAAATATGCATCCGGTCCCCTTATTTTATTACTGGGCACGTTTTGTTTAGTGTAGCCCCACACTCCTCCCTGTTTCCTTCCTTTTGTACTATCAGACAAACAAATAAAGTAACAAAAAGTAAAATAAACTCTCTCTCCTCCCTTACCAGCACTCTAACGATTTTCTTTCTCTGCTAGACACTCTTCTTCCTCCTCTCTGCCTGTAATGGCGATTTGAAAAACCTTCACAGCAGCCCACTTTCCTTCCACATTTGAAAGCCTAAATCACCTCCAAATACTACAAAAATTGTACCGTTGGAATCCTCTTGTTAAGGAGACCAGTTTCCACCTTTCAAAAATCAAAAATCTCCAACTTCATTTCCATGGGTGTAATCGGTTTTGGAGCCTAAAGAGGACCATTTGAAGCTCCATCTTCTTCTTCATGTTCTAAGGTAAGAAAGGGACCAAAGTTCTTCTCTTTTCCAGTTTTCCCTTGTAAAAATCAAAAACCCACGTTTGACCTCATTGTTCCTTGTCAGCCGGTTTTGGTATTCCATCTTGGGAGCTGAAGCATTGCCATTTTTCTACCCAAAACTTCATTTAGAAGTTCAAGGTAAGATTTCATAAGAGCTTTAGGTGTTTTCTCACAAGTTAGGGTTTAAAACCTAAGTTAGGAAATTTACTAGCTTGTATATGTGTGTGCCTTGTTACGTGGCTGTAGCTAGGCCTAAATAAAATCAAGAAACAAGGAAACCAGAACAAAGAAGGAGAGAAAAGAAAAAGAGGAATCAAGAACTCAAGGTAATGAGCTACCTCTGTACAGATTTTACTGTTATATAAGAATGAGTGCATTGCCTTAGCAATGGTTAAACTACTGTAACAGTAGGAAAGAAGTGAATACATTAGTATTGGTTGTAATGGTAATAAGAGGCTGTTGAAACAAGTAAATAAAATGCTTAGTGTGAGTATTAAGTGTGTGGCAAGTATTAAGAATTGTGTGGGAATAATGTATATATTGAGCAGGTTGTAAACAGTGTTGAGTGAGCAAATTGATGCGGTGTGAATACTAGGAAAAGTAGGGAAACTCTGTCACATTTTGGTTAGGAATTTAGGGACTTGAGTGTTGTTTGAGAGGAAATAACGTGGAGATGTTCAGAGAAGAAAAAGAGTGATTATCACCTTGGTTTGTATTTAGAAGGAAGTAGTGTAGTTGAGTAGAACTAGAAAATGGAGTAATGTAAGTTGTTTAACTAAGTTATGCTAGGTTGAGAACCAATTATCTAGTGGGAAGAAGAAAGGAAAAATCTGTAGCATCAGTTGAAGAAGAGAAACCTGTAATAGAAGAAAAACTAGCAGTGAAAATGTGTAAGTTAACAGAGGTTGACAGATTAATACAGAGATTGGATTAGGTTAGTTTTAAGTGCCTAATCAATGTTAAAACATGCTAGGATATATGTAGGAAGGTTGGGGAGGAAGTTGGTAGAAGTTTGGAATTGAAAGAGAATCAAAAACAAGTATATATAGCATTACTGCACCTGGTCCGGGTTTACAAACCGGTACAGAAACCCGGACCAGGTTAAAATCACGGCAGAACATAGTTGCAGTGGGATGGTCCGGGTTTACAAACCGGTACACAAACCCGGACCACCCCTAAAATGCACCCGAGAGTTACCAGAATTTGTGGTCCGGGTTTGCAAATTAGCACACATACCCGGACCACCCATAAAACACACCCGAGAGTGACCAAAGGTATTGCTCCGGGTTTGTAAACCCGGACACAAACCTGGACCACCCCAATTTCTTCACAGAAACTATTTTAACACAATTTTAAGATAGGGACTTGGTGGGTAATGATAGTATAAGGTAATTAAGACTTGATTAATGATGTTTAATGGTCATTAAGGCTATAAACAAGCTTATGAAGTAATTTTAAGTAAGTGACTTAAGTAAATGAATTTGAATAGTAATGAGTTAGTAAGTATAAACCGGGAAACATTAGGAAAGTGATAAGTAAGGTTAATTATAGATAATTAACCACCCAACTCTATGTATGTGATAGGATTCGAATAGTCAAACACCGAAGGGAGTCGGTGAGTCCAAGGTCAACGGTGAACGGTATGAATTTCTCATGCCTTGTATGCTACCTTGGTTACTCTGATTTGTGTGTTTATGTGCTAATTGATCACCTAAATAAGATAAACGCACGAATCGGATTTATTGCATCTACTTGTGCTTATATGATATTGTTCCTTGTTGGATGTTTATTTTTAACTCTCAGTTTGTATAATTCATGAAATGAATGGATGAGAATGATGTTTGTGTACCTTGATGTATATTGTATTGACCAAGTAATGTAGAGTAGGACTTCTAACTGATTCCTAACTAGCTAACATTTCTAACATTAAGAAATTGGTAAATTGGAATGAGTAGAAGTCCGATATAGCTTCGGCCACGCGTGAGGAGGAGGAGACACAAGGGGTTGGATCAAAATCCTGGCCTTAATCTTTTCCATGGACCAAACCCCTTAAATGGGTAGCATCCTAGATTAGTGAGCCACCCTAAAGCCCGGTGATGGGACGGTGTAGTCCCTGCCCGGAGGTCACACCGACTTAACATTAGTATAAGTAAGTAAGGAGTAAGTAAGTAATGTATGAGTATGATTGTGTAAGTCGTATGGTACCGAGTAAAAGAGTAAAGAACATCCGATTAACCCGGATGGGTAACTGGCTAACAAAGAACGAAGTATGTATTGTTGATTGTATTCTTATACTGTTTGGCTTGTGTATTGCCTTCCGGTTGTATGCATTGTATCTTGCAAGTATATGCCGTGTATGAATGTATTGTTGTATATAATAGCATGTATGCATGTAAAAACGAACTCCATGTATATTCGACCAATTAGTCGGCGTACCCTCGTTAGCACGCGGTGTATGCGAAGTTTATGCGCAGCTTTTGCTGAGCCCCTTGGGGCACTGTTTTTAATTTTACAGGTGCTCGTGAAGGGTGAAGATTGTGATGAGATCAAGATTGATTTCTTTTTGTGTAGTTAGTAGACTGCGATTGGTGTACCGAGTTGTACACGGCTATATGCCTTTTTGATTAGCCGGTGTACCATGGAGTACACCCTTTTGGATATTGAAAGAATTGTGAATCGATAGAAATGAGTAGTTTGTTTAAACTCATGATTTATGGTATCTTGGAGAAGGGATGTAATTGTTTATATTTTTGAATACTCGGTAATCAAGTGATGTAAGTAAATGTTATGTATGAAATGAGAAGTATTTATAGTAGCTCGGTATTTTCTAAACATCGGACCGTAACTGTATGTAGAGTAAGTCTTGCTAGCCGTATGGGCGGTTAGCGGCGTTGTATCACCCGCCGTAGTAATTGTATTTCCGCTGCGAGTAGTGAGATAACCGTAATGAAGAGACAGTAAGTGTAGGATTAGCGGTAGGGGTGTTACAACACTAGTGCGGACGGAAGCATAAAACGCGGTCAAAACCGCTCAAAAATGACGTTTCTGAACTGTCTTTTAAGATGACTTTAAGCAACGTTTTTTGTTGAACCGTCTTTAAAAGCTCTGGAACGTAAAAAGATATATTCAAATTTTGTCTCATGCCTAGATTAATTTATAATGTGTGCTGGTGGCTGGATTCGAACCCGTGACCCTTGGTAAAATCCCACATGTGCACTCCTAACCACTACACTCGTGTGGTAAATTTGTTTAATTTATGAACAAAACACATATATGTAACATTTATAACATAATCTTTTAGTAATTGACATTCTAAGTGTTATTCTAACTTATGTTCACTCCCATACAAAATATAATAAGTAGTAAAACTTCATAATAAGTAAATAAGCATGGTATTATATACATACTAAAGATATTATAAGATGACAAATGCTAATTATAAAATTATATAATAAGACTAAGTTACAATGCTAATTATGAATTTAAATAAATAATAAATATTTTGTTCAATAATTATTACAATGCTAATTAAAAAAGACTAATTTACTAAGCTTTTATACCTTACTTTAAAAGACGGTTTACTTAAACCGCATTTTAAGAGTGCTTTGCGTGCGAATGAGCAGCACTTTAAATGACGGTTTCCGGTAAACCGTCTTTTAAGAGTGCTTCGCGCGCGCATAGCAGCACTTTAAATGACGGTTTCGGGTAAACCGTCTTTTAAGAGGGCTTCTCACGCGAATGAGCAACACTTTAAATGACGGTTTCTTGTAAACCTACTTTTAAGAGTGCTTCACGCGCGAATAAGGAGCACTTTAAGTGACGGTTTCAGGTAAACCGTCTTTTAAGACCTCACTTTAAATGACGGTTTCAGGTAAACTGTCTTTTAAGACAGCACTTTAAATGACGGTTCAGTTAAAACCGTCTTTTAAGGTCTCTTCGCGCACGCCCGCATATAATTGAAGACGGTTTTTGGTAAAACCGCCTTTTATAGGCCGTATTTTTTGATATTTTTTCCACTAGTGTCATGAGACATAGATCTAAACCTGTATCCTCAAGTGATATACCCTTTCAGCTTCTTCAATGTATTATTAGGACCACGAGCTAAAGAAATTGTTGGAACATGAAGTGTTGCTGAGATAGTCAAACACTTCGACATAGTCAATCAAAGTGCTACAACGGAACCAACCGATCGCTGCAAAATACAACACAGTCTGTGCAACCCAAGAAGCAAGACACACTTCCTCAAGTCGTTGCGACATTTAAGGAGCCGCGTTGCCAACTCCCAAACTGCTCCAACGGACGGAAGACCACTCAAGTCATTCCCAAAGATTTCGCCTGAAGACTGGCGCAACTCAACCCAGTCCAAGCTCAACTAAGTTAGTTCTGAAAATTGCCGAACTAACTGTTTGCAACGGCTAATTTAGAAACTATATAAATAGGGTTGTAATCATTAGTTAGAACTTGCGCGTTCTGAGAGATTTTATTAACAAGCATTGTAAGAGAGCTACAATATATTCTAGAGAGGGAAATTGTACCAAAGTTTGTTAGAGCTTTTAGATATATTCATTCTAGGAAGGTCTTAGTTACACTACACTTATCATTGAGCTGATCAGAGAGTGTATTGGGTGAGTGAGTGAAAACCACGAAGTAGATTTCATCTACGAAGTGGGCATTGTAAGTTTTTTTTTTTACCAGGAAATAAAATAACTTATTTTGTGGATCTTGCTAAGTTCTGCCAAGTCTTTCCATCTTTCGAGTATACTCTCAATTAGTTCCTTGGAGTCTTTTCACATTTCAAGTTTGAGTAACTGCTTCCGCGCACTTAGTTCGACTGAGTGTTTCCACATCATTAGTGCTTCCGCATACCTAGTTCGATTGAGTCAAACCATCTCACAGACTCATACCTTGAGTTGGATTGTGTCAGCTGTCGGATCCTACACGTGGTATCAGAGCCTTGTCTAGCTGACATTCAATCAAGTAGCAATGACAGATCTCTTCGTCAATCAAAACAACAAGATGCACTTCGAGCATCCCAGACTCACTTCCACAAACTATGATCATTTGAAAAATGAGATCGAGCAACACATCGAGTCCGTCAACTCTGAATTGTGGGAGATAGTCATCGAAGGAGATCTCGAAGTTAATCCAGATCGATCTATATGTACTGCGGCAGGTCGTAAAAGGTATGAGCTAAATCGACAAGCGTCTTGAGCCATCTACACATGTCTGTCCATTTCAGAACAAAGAAGAGTCGATCATTGCAAATCCGCAAATGAAATCTGGACTCTCCTTCAAGCAACCCACGAAAGAGTCACCGAACTCAAGAAATGCAAGGCCCAAGAACTAAGAATGGACTATGATAACTTTGCACAAAAACCTGGTGAGTCTCTAGAAGATGTACTTGATCGTTTTTACCTACTAACAACTACTATGCATGAAGTTAATATCCTACTGGATAGAGAGAGTGTCTTGCACAAGCTACTCGACAGTCTTAGAGAAGAATGGGCAGAAACCGCAATCTTTACCAAAGCTTGCAAAGATCTCTCCAAATGGAGCTGCCAAGACTTGGGTTCTTATCTACATTCTGTAGATAAATACAAGAAAAATGTCAGAAAGAAGTGCGGTAATGCATCATTTTCCTCTTCTGGTCAATCCACTGTTATAAATGACCAAGCCTTGCAGGTCAAGTCAACTCAGCAAATTCTTGAAGGCGCATATATAGCTGATAACCATGTCAGACAAGCAAAGGCTGAGCTAGTGGATATCATAGTTGAAGAAAGTGAGGCTGAGACTATGGAATACTTTGTCTTCATAGTAAAGAATTTTCAAAAATTCATGCGTAGTCAGCCAAATCGGCAGAGTCGGTCATTCTCAAACTCCTCTAAACAAATTTTCAACTCTGTCGCTTGCTTCAACTGCAACAATCCTGGTCACTTCAAGAAGGAGTGTCCTCTCCTCAAAGTCAGTTTAGGAAACCGCAAGGAAGATCACTAATGGCATCCGTTGGTTGGCGAGACTCAGACTCTGACGATCAAGATGCAGAATCCAGTGGTCTAATCTGTCTCATGGCACCTGATCCAACTGAGTCTATGATCCCTGACAACGAGGTAACTCACTCTCACCTTGAGACAGACCTTTATCGTATATCCCCTAAAGGTTTCTTAACTCTGGTTGCTAAAATGGTTTCTGAGACTAACTCTCTTAAAGCTAATCTTAACAGAAAAATTTCCGAGTTAGCTGAGGAACTCGAGGTTTCAAAGGGTCTTATGTATGCTTTGAGAGATGAAGCTGAGGAACACAAGACTATTTCCTGCTCACTTAGATTGGATATGCAAAACTCTAGGCGTCATGTTGACTCCCTTAAAAAGGAGTTTGAAAAAACCAAGAGTCTTACAGAATCCAACCAAAGGGAACAGGAAGAGTCCCTTACTCAGATTGACTCTCTCAAACGTGATCTCATTGTTTTTACTGATAAATGTTGTGCTCTTCAAAATGAGTTAAACAGTTCTGAATCCAGGGTCATTTCCTTAAATTATTTTGTCAAACAACTCACTCAAAAGCTGAAAGAAAAAGAGCATGCCCTCTCTCTCAAACCAGTCAACTTCATTAAACAGGTCACATCCTTCGAATTGCCTGAGTGGGCTAACTCCAAGATCAAGGAAGTTAGTCAAGATCGTGATGATCTTCGAAAAAAAGTAGAAAAACTTTCTGAAGAGATTGTCAATTTACGATCTGGAGTTGGATCCACTAAATCCAAGCCTAAATGGCCTTAAGGAAAATTCGATATTCCCACAAACATATCCAAGTCCAACAACAAACCCAAGCGCCAACAACAAAAGGAACACTTTGATTCTTGGTGGAAAGGATAACAAAAATACGTCAACCTTCCTCCAACCAAGATTTGTGGTTACTGTGGAAATCTTGGACACCGGGACAATGCCTATGATAAATTGTATGGAGATCTTTCGTTCAACCTCAAAAGAGTCAGATTAATTCTTGAAGCCCAAGAAAAATTGAAACAATCTAGTTTGAAAAAGGAACCTAAGTACATCTGGGTTCCCAAAACTAACAAATGATCTCTTGTTTTGTAGGTGAAGGCGAATGAAGACTACTGGTATTTATATAGTGGATGTTCTCGTCATATGATAGGAGATCCTACTCAATTCAATTCGCTTTCATCCTACAAAGAAGGCAAGGTCACCTTTGGAAACAACAACCAAGGTGAAATCATGGGAGTTAGAAACGTCGGTAACCCCTCCAAGTTTAAGGTAGACGGAGTCCATCGGGTCACTGGTCTCCAATATAGTGTGTTAAGTATTTCTCAAATTTATGATAGATTTAATTTGGTACTTCTCTCATCCTCCGATTGCAAAGTTTTTGATGAGCGTACATGGTCTTTAAAAGCCATTGGACGCAGAGATGGAAATCTCTACAAGATGTGCTTAAACTCAATCTACCCGGACGACCAAGTCTGTCTAAACGTTCAATCCAAGAATCAACTATTGTGGCACACCAAACTCGGTCATGTAAATCACCAGTTGCTGAATAAACTCAAGAGTAAGGACCAAGTTGTTCGTTTACCCGACACAAACTTTGACACAGACTCTATCTGCGAAGCTTGTATAAAAGGTAAGCACACTCGGTCGTCCTTCAAAAGTAAGTCAACTCTCTCTACTAGCTATCCGTTGGAATTGCTTCACATGGATCTTGTTGGTCCCATGCGCACTCAAAGTAGAAGTGGTAAGAGGTACATCTTGGTCATACTCGATGATTATTCTAGATGGACCTGGGTTATTTTTATGTCTGCTAAGGATGAAACCTTTACTGAGTTTGGTAAACTTCATAAGGTTTTAGTCAATAAATTCTCATTTACACTAAAAACCCTGAGAATAGATTAGGGAACTGAATTTTGCAACAAGTCTTTTGATGAGTTTTGCAGGGATAAAAGAGTCGATCATCAAGTTTCATCTACAAGAACTCCTGAGCAAAACGGAGTCGTCGAACATAAAAATAGGACCTTGGTCGAGATGGCACGAACCATGCTTACTGATAGTCAATTGGCTCCGTCCTACTGGCCAGAGGTAGTCAATACATCATGTTATGTGCTTAATCGTGCCTTGAGAAGTTTTGGTTGTCGATGTTATATACACAACAATGGTAAGGACAACTAGGGTAAGTTTTCGCTCAAGAGTGATGAAGGTATATTTCTTGGCTATTCTTCTAAATGCAAAGCTTATCGTGTTATTAATTTGAGAACTCAGTGCTTAGAAGAAAGCCCTCATGTAATTTTGATTAGTTCAACAATGTTGGCTCATCTTCTGATCAACTTGACTTTACCCCTGATGACTTTCTCATTGACCCACATTTCATCATCTTCCCAATAAGCAGACTTCAGGACACTCAATCCTCCCAGACTGAAAACACCCCAGGAAAAGACAACCGGCCATACCACAAATGATACTGACACTGACCATATCTTTGACCCACTCAATTCTCAAGAATTTGACTTTGATTCCACTGAGCACGACACACTCTCTCCTACTCCACATCGAAAATTTCAACAAGCATCGGCACATCCTCCTGAAGACATTCTATCTGATCCCAATTCAGGTGTCCAAACTCGTCTTTAAGCCATGCAAAACCTATGTACCTCTGGTGCCTTTCTTTCAAGTACTGAACTAAAAATGTCAAAGAGGCTTTTCTTGACAGCGACTGGGTCATTGCCATGCAGGAGGAACTTAATTCCCTTCAACGACATACTGTCTGGGAATTAGTCCCTCGACCCACGCATCAACAAACTATTGGCACTCGCTGGATTTTTCGTAATAAACTTGATGATGCAGGACATGTTTACAGGAATAAAGCTCGTTTGGTTGTACAGGGTTACAATCAAGAAGAAGGGATTGACTATGATGAAGCCTTTGCACCCGTAGCCCGTCGTGAAGCAATCTGCATGCTCATTGTGTTTGCTGTATTCAAAGGTTTTACATTATATCAAATGGACATCATGACATCCTTTCTACATGGCTATATTGATAGAGAAGTCTATGTCGAGTAAACCCCCAGGGTTCACTGACTCTATCCATCCCGACTATGTTTACAAATTGTGTAAAGCCCTCTACGGACTCAAACAAGCTCCGTGTGCCTGGTATGAAAGACTCTTCTCATATCTCTTGCAAAATGGTTTCTCTAGAGGTAACGTAGACAAAACATTATTTATACTTCATTCATCGCATGACTTACTATTAGAGCAAGTTTATGTTGATGATTATTTATGGGTCTACAAGTAACATCCTCTGTGAACATTTTGCTAATCTTATGAAAAAAGAGTTTTCCATGAATGATTTAGGTGAACTTAGGTTCTTCCTAGGACTTCAAATTCAACAGGAGAAAGACGGGATCAAAATCCAACAACAGAAGTACATCAAGGAACTCCTTGGGAAGTACAACCTCTCCAATGTCAAGAGCATGTCGACTCCTAGCTGCACCACTGCTAAACTCCATCTCGATGACGATGGAGTCAGTGTAAATGCAACAGAGTACAGAGGAATGATAGGGTCCCTCCTTTACTTGACTGCCAGTCGTCCAGATATCCTCCACGTAGTTGTCTTTGTGCTCGCTTTCAAGCAGCGCCAAAACAATCCCATCTCAAGGCAGTGAAACGTATCTTTCGATACCTCAAAGGTACGAGTACACTCTATCTATGGTACCCTCATTCCCCTACTTTTAATTTATCTTTTTTTAGTGACTCTGATTGGGCTGGTTCCCTCCAAGATCGAAAGAGTACTTCAGGTAATGCACAATTTCTTGGTCTTTGTTTAGTTTCATGGTCCTCTAAAAAGCAAAACTCTGTCGCACTTTCCACACCTGAGGCAAAGTATGTCTCTGCTGCGACTTGTTGCTCACAACTCCTTTGAATGAAAAAACAATTGCAAGACTACCACATCACCCAAGATCAAATCCCAATATTTTGTGATATAAAAGCACCATCAAAATCTCCGAAAACCCAGTCCAACATTCTAGAACCAAACACATTGAAATTCACTTCCATTTCTTGAAGGACTGTGCTGAGAAAAAGCTAATCCAACTTGAATTTGTCCTATGAAGATCAACTTGCAGATATTTTTATTAACCACTCCCTACGACAAGGTTTGAAGTGCTTCGATCTGCAATTAGAATGACTCCGTCCACCTAGTTGGTTGTATCTCCTTTCCTCTGGACTCAGTCTTCAGAAGATAACACTTTTAGTTAGATTGAGTCAGTCCGTATCTGTAAATAGTTCTATAAATTGTGTTGTTCCTGCAACTATCTGTGTTTTATCTATACGCATTTCTTGCGCCCGTCAGTGATCCAAACCACTCCCGAAATCTCAGCCCTTTATTTTTGCCAAATCGTTTTTTCGCGTGTCTTCCAAAACCCACTGACACACGCCACAACTCTGCATCTTCCGTCAGCTACCTATCCTATAAAGCGCACCATCCCATCCACTCTCCCAATCCATCCCTTTTTCCTGAAACCCTTACCCAAATCACTCCCTATGGCTGAAATTGACTTTAATGATATTAAAATCCCGACCGATGTTTTTAACGATCCCCTTCGCCTTCACGCCTATCTGCAGGCCAGAGCCACAACCACCACACAACCCACCATAATAACCACCACTAAGACACCCACCCCCCCCCCTCTCCACAACCCTCACCATCCAAAACCGCGACATCATCCCCACAACCCAAGATATCATCACCTCCACAACCAACTTCACCCTCAATAGCCGCATCGGAGGTTCTTGAAACCGACGTTGGAGACTTCACTCCTCTCTAAACCTTGTCACCTCTCCAAAAACAACCATCACCCCCGCCCACAATTAATCCACCAAACCCTACCTCCCCAACACCAACACCGGCTGCAACCTCCAGCCCCTCTACTAAAGAAAACCCAACACCCGAGAAATCTGAACCCCAACTCCCCCGGCATCCCAAAAACAATCAAGAAAATGGTAGACAACAACTCCACACCCTGCTCCAAAGAGAGTCATTCGCTGTCGAAAAAAAGCTCCTCCTGCGTTACCACTCACAGTCTCCTCCGCGACCAGCAAGTCCTTCCCCGTCCAAGTCAAACCACCAGTCACTGCTGCAAGTCATGACACCTCCACTAGCGCCACATCCACACGTTCTCACAAGCCAAATCCTAAGGCATCGCGGCGCACTGTAATGATCGACATATTTCAACAATGACACATGATCACAGAAGCTGCCTCCGATTGAAATCTGGTTAAGGGTCCCACTGAAGAATGCGCAACCAAAGTCTATCGAGGAGGCAGACACCATCAACCTCTAATAACTCAAAAGACTCATCTCCATCGACAAGGCTCAATTGCTCCCTCCACAGCCACCCTAGACCATCCTCCAAGTCACCACTGCCTAAACGTCTGTCGACAATGACTGAATCCTTCAACTTGAGGTGAAGATTGATCGAATGCTCTTTCTCGCGGGCGAGTTGGCTGATGGCAATGTGAAGATGGTGGAGAGACTTAAGGGACTAGAGACGGTTGTGTCGGCGATGCAGGATGCACTACTGGATTTGCGTGTTGTTATCAAGCCCACCCCCGCATCCCAATAGCTTGAAAAACCCCTGACGTGTGTGTGTGCGTAGTGTTAGAACTTAGGATGGTTGTAGTTCTAAACACTCTTTTGTGATTTGTTTCTGAATACTTGACTAACTCTGACTAACTGCAAAGCTTCCCTTTGATGAAAGCAAAAAGGGGGAAGCGGTGAATCCCGTATGGTGTACGGGCTCTAACTATGCTTTTTGACTGCTTTACTTCTTGTTGGTGGATTTAGTGGTTTTTACTCTTAGTTACTCACTTTAAATTGCTTAGAATCTTTCTGTGTATTTTTTGTGTTTTTTGCGCTTATCTGAAGATTACTCGCGTCGGTCAAGGGGGAACTTCAATAGAGTTACACAATCTTTTTCTTGCCTCGATTAAGGGGGAACTTTGACAGGGTCAGTTCCCCTAGTTCTCTGTGTTTGTTTTTACAGGATTGACTCGCTCGGGATTCATGACAGTTTTGCTATCATTAGCAACAAGAGGGAAACTGTTAGAACATGAAGTGTTGCTGAGATAGTCAAACACTTTGACAGAGTCAATCAAAGTGCTACAACGGAACCAACTGATCACTGCAAAATACAACACAGTCTGTGCAACCCAAGAAGCAAGACAGACTTCCTCAAGTCGTTGCGACATTTAAGGAGCCGTATTGCCAACTCCCAAACTGCTCCAACGGACAGAAGACTACTCAAGTCATTCCCAAAGATTTCGCCTAAACACTGGCGCAACTCAACCCAGTCCAAGTTCAACTAAGTTAGTTCCGAAAATTGCCGAGCTAACTCTTTGCAACGGCTAATTTAGAGACTATATAAATAGGGTTGTAATCATTAGTTAGAACTTGCGTTTTCTGAGAGATTTTATTGACAAGCATTGTAAGAGAGTTGCAGTATATTCTAGAGAGAGAAATCGTACCAAAGTTAGTTAGAGCTTCTTGATAGATTCATTATAGGAAGGTCCTAGTTTCACTACACTTATCATTAAGCTGATCAGAGATTGAGTGAGTGAGTGAAAACCACGAAGTAGATTTTATCTACGAAGTGGGCATTGTAAGTTGTTTTGTTTTGACCAGGAAATAAAATAACTTATTTTGTGTATCTTGCGGAGTTCTACCAAGTCTTTCCATCTTTCGAGTATACTATCAATTAGTTCCTTGGAGTCTTTTCACATTTCAAGTTTGAGTAAATGTTTCCGCGCACTTAGTTCGACTGCGTGTTTCCACATCATCAGTGCTTCCGCATACCTAGATCGATTGAGTCAAACTATCTCACAGACTCACACCTTGAGTTGGTATGAGTCAGCCGTCCGATCCTACAGGAATGAGCATATTATAATGATCAGTTGTATTATTCAGCATTTAAACCTGTTGTTCAAACCAATTTGAAAGCTCTTCAGTCAACCACTTTCTCTCGAGTGATGTACTAGTCCTGACTCCTGCCCCTCCCATGCATAGACCTTTTCTCACGTAAAAATTTCCTACATTGAAAGAAACAACATACAATTTTACTAAAATAAATAAACTAAAATTAATGAGAAGTAATTCACATAATCACACTTAAAATGTATTCAGCATACCAACAATATGTTTCGATTATCTCGAAATGAAGGAGCACATAACGATGTGCTTGAGCAACAAGTTGCCTATCTTTTATATCAACAATTTCAACTTTTCCATTCGGACGACCATTTGTATCGACGAGGTAATCTTGTGCATTCTGAACATAATCCTCATTTCGTCTGCGCCTGTTAAAGATTGTTTCTGCTTGCCCAAAGTATTGCGCACAATGAATTAAACACTCCTTTGCAATTGTTCCCTCAGCAATACAACCTTCAGGATGTGTCTTGTTTCGAACATCAGATTTAAAGTCTCCAAGTGACCTATTAGATATAACAAAAATTAATACACCAACTTATAACTTACAAGTTAAAAATGGAACAATGAAATATATTTAGAAAACTTCAACCTTTCAACAGGATACATCCATCGGTATGCATTTGGACCCCTAACTTCATTTCTTCGGGAAGATGTACCATTAAGTGAATCATAATTGTGAAAAATCCAGGGGGAAACACTTTCTCCATTTTGCACAATAGTAGAATGATCAAAGACTGCAGCTTATTAACTTCTTCTAAATCTATTTCCCTTGCACAAATTCCTTTGAAAAAATAAGATAGTTGTGTCACCAATTGAAGGATCACTACTAGAATATAATTGTTTGGTAACAACAAAAAATCGTTACCAAAAATCAAAATTGTTACTAATCTAATTTATTGTAACGACTTTTGTCGTTAACCAAAGATCAATTTATTTATCGTAACGACTTTTATTCATTACTAAAAGTTATATCGTTACTAAAAATATGATTTCATAACATTTATATCGTTACTATAGTCTTAACTTTTTTTAATCTTTAGTACTATCTTTGGTAACGAAAAACTTATCACTAATAACAATTATGGTAACGAATTTAAGTCGTTATCAGAACCTTTGTAACAAAAAATCTGATTTTTACTAGTGGATATCTGATTTCATAGAAGCGCGCAGGGAAATCAGAAGAATATCTTGCATGTGTATATGATAATCATGGCTCTTAATATTGATTAGCTTCCTCTCTTTCATGTTCACACAACGAGAGATGTTTGATGCGTACCCATCTGGAACCCTAAGATCTTTCAATACTTTCAGAAACAACTCCTTCTCAGCTTTGCTCATGGTGTATAGAGCTGCTGGGTAAGTAACTTTCTCATTAGCATGTGTCACCGGATGTAGATTATGTTTATTCAACAAAACCAAGTCCTTACGTGCATTCTCATTATCCTTACTTCTCTTATCAAAACTAAGAAAAGTATTTATCAGATTTCTACTACATTCTTCTCAATATGCATCACATTCAAGTTGTGCCGAAGGAGTTGATATTTCCAATAAGGCAGGTCAAAGAAGATGCTTCTTTTCTTCCAAAGTTGATGATTGGATGGATGGTCATTTACCAATTAATGTGTACTAGAATCATTAATTGTACCTCTTTCCACGAATGTTCTTTCCATCTGTTGAATAACATCAATGCCACTTGCTCTCAATGGCGCTCCTCTATGTTCAACTAACCCGTTAAATAAAACATCTTCTTGCCTAAAATGATGGTCAACGGGTAAAAATCTTCGATGTCCCATGTAACAAAACTTTTTCCCATACGGTAACCAAAGAGAATCAGTCTCCTCACAACAGTAAGGACAAGCAAATCAATCATTTTTTTTTTGGAATAATGAGATGTGTATATATATCAAGAGTAATAAGTAATGTAGCAGAAGATACATAGATGCCCTATATATCTGATAACTAGGCGGGGGCAAAACTATTAGGGGAAGGGTGGATATACAAAAACCTCCCTCGCAGTTAACAAAAATAGCCATGATCTAACAAACAAAACCGCAACTCAATGATCAAAAACAACAAAATATTCAGATGTACAAAATTCTACTTCTAGGAGCAGAGAACTCTATCAAGCCAATCAAAATCAGCACTGGAGCTTTTCATCTTTATCCAAATGATAGCTTTGATAGCGGCTTTGATGTCATAAATTATGGATGAGGGGTCCTTGGCCTGGTTGGCCATAGCACGCTTGCATCTTTCAATCCAGAGGTGGTAGACGACGTTGGCGACTGCTGCTCTTCTCACTAAGTCAATCGGGCGATACCTCTTACAATAGCGGATGATCCAGTTTGAGCAGCTTCGTAGGCTTTTCCGGTTGGTAGGGATTCCCAGCCAGTCACAGATAGTCCACCAAACCCTGTTAGAGTACCTACAATGGAAAAAAAGATGGTTGCTTGTCTCTTGAGCACGCTCACAGAGCCAGCATCTGTTAGCAAGATATATGCCCCAAGATTGGAGCTGATCACAAGTTTTAAGTCTACCTTTCAAGGTAATCCACAGGATAAATTTAGCTTTGAAGATAGTCCAAGTTTTCCAACACACATTGTACCATTGGAAGTTCTGGATTGGGGTAGCGACATCATTGTAGAAGGAGCTGACCTTGCGATTGGTGGGGTAGGAACTGAAGAGAGACGAGGCATCGTAGGATGATCCACATTGCTCTATCCACCAGTCCCTGGCATGGAGGATAGTTTTCCAGATCCATGGATCATTACCATTGGTCGTGATCGTCTAGATGTTGCTTTGGTCCGGTAAGAAGAGCTTATGGATCCATTGGATCCAAAGACGCTCCGGGTCATGGATAATGGTTGAGATGGTTTTGAGCGTGAAGCACATATTCCATTTGTGAATGTCCTTTAGCCCTAGGCCTCCATTTTTCTTGGTGTTAGTGAGAACGCTCCAGGCCACAGAAGGAGTAACATTGCTGTCAGTATCGCCTGACCAGAGAAACGAACATAGACATTTAATGACTCTTTTGATAACATTCTTTGGTATAGTGATGCAGGAGGCTCAGAATCCCACTATACCAAAGAGAGTGCTCTGGATGAGGGAGAGTCTCCCCGCAAAGGAGAGAGATTTGCTACCCCAGGCAGAGATAGATTTACGGATACTGTCGAGGATGGGGTTAAACTCTGCAGCTTTAGGTTTCCTAGCAGTGATCGGGATGCGAGGTAGCGGAATGGAAAGGGACCCCTGATAAACCCCGTAAGTGGAAAGTGATCGGCAAGAGAGGGGCTGACCCCCCCAAGGAATAAGTCCGATTTTGACGGGTTGAGCGTTAGGCCGGATGGTTCAGAGAAGAGGTTGACTTTATTGAGCATGAGGGAAATGGAGTTCTGGTCACCTCTGCAGAATAAGAGGGCATCGTCAGCGAAGAAGAGGTGGGAGATACGGAGAGATTTACAGGATGGATGGAAGTGAAAGCCTGGAGTGGTGTAGAGCTGATCGAGGTGCCGGGAGAGCATATCCATAATAAGAGCAAAGAGGTAGGGAGAAAGAGGGTCTCCCTGGCGAAGCCCTCGCTCCCCTTTAAAAGAAGCCGAGGGGGAGCCATTTATGATGATTGAGAAAGAGGTGGTGGTGACACACTGCAGGATCCAATTACTAAACTCAGGGGGGAAGTTAAGGAACGAGAGGGTATCTTGGAGGAAACCCCAGTCGACAGTGTCAAAAGCTTTCCTGATGTCCATTTTCATAGTGCACCGCGGGGAGATGTGAGCTCTTTGATAATTTTTCATAAGGCACGAGCAAAGCTGAATGTTATCTGAGATAAGACGACCTTGATGAAAGCTCCTTGGCTAAGATTCACAAGAGTGGGAAGGACCATTTTGAGCCTATCAGTCAGGATCTTGCTAATGATCTTGTACAGAGTATTACAGCAGGAAATAGGTCTATAGTCACCCGGGGAAGAGGCATTGTCCACTTTGGGAATAAGGGTGATTAGAGTAGCGTTAATTTCTTTGAGGAGCCAGCCACTGTGAAAATAACTTTTAATAGCACCACAAATATCCTCACCAATAATGTCCTAGGCTGCTTTGAAGAATTTGGCAGAGTAGCCATCCGGGCCAGGCGCTTTATCATCTCCCATGGAGAATAGAGCAGATTTAATATCGTTGTTATCTACAGGCCGGATAAGATGAGCCCACGAGGATGGATCAAGGGTTCTGACATTATCCAAGTTAAGGTCAACAAGGGAGCACTGGGGGGGAGTTCTAGAGCCAAGAGATTGACGGAAGTGGGCAACTAAGAAGTTCTCTATGTCCGTATGGGTATTGAATACCTCTCCAAGATCATTCGTAATGGACGCAATGGAGTTCTTATTCCTTCTCGCCTTAATGGCTCTATGGAAAAATTAAGTATTAGAGTCGGCTAGCTTAAGCCAGCGGGTCTTAGCTAGCTGGCGAAGGACAAGAAGCTCATGAGAGTCCCTACGCAGGAGGTTATGCCTAAGAGTCTTTTCCTGGGATATGAGGGTTGAGTTCCAAAGATCTAGATCCAAGCTTCTCTGGATGTCACTGAGCTCGTTTCTAATGGTTTGGCATTTGTTCCCAAGGGATCCAAACTCAGTCTTATGAAGGTTTATGAGCCCTGCTCTGAGATGTCGAAGCCTTTGGACAACAGAGAAAAGATGACTTCCCATAGGAGGAGCATCCCACGCTTCACGGACAAGGGGAAGAAAGGAGGGGTCTTTGGTCCAAAGATTGAGAAATTTAAACCTTCTCTTGCGAGGGGCAGGAGCGGGGAGAGATATAACCATGGGGCTATGATCCAAATAATGGGAGGGAGAAAGGAAGCATAGCTGGTGGGGAAAGATATGATCCATTCCTCGTTAACTAACACCCTATCTATCTTCCCTAGGATGCGACCATGATCATATTGATTATTCCACCAGGTGAAGAAACACCCATAAAAGCGGAGGTCCTGCAACTCAGCCCTAGCAACGCACTTAGCAAAGTCACTGTAGTCTCTATGATGATGGCTGCGGCTGCTAATCCTATCTTGAGCATGGAGAATACTATTAAAATCCCCAGCCACTACCCAAGGGTCATTGATGCTTTGGCTGAGATTGGTAATATCGTCCCATAGGAGAGTTCTAAGAACAGAGTTGTTCCTCCCGTAAACAACAGAAAGGGTAAAGTCTATAGTGCCTAAGAGAGTTGCCTTGCAGGTGAGGACTTGGTCCGAGCAGTGGATAAGGGAGAGAGCAATGATGTAGGGGTTGAAAAGAACCCAGATGCGACTGTTATGGTCCACCCCGTAGTTATGGAGAAAACTCTAGGAGGGGAAGAAACGAGCAAGAATAGATATGTGGTTATTAATCGAAACATGAGTTTCAAGGAGGCCAAACGCATATAGGTTATTGTTAGCCACGAATTTTTGGATCTCAAGTAGTTTGGGGCGCTCGTTACAACCCCTTATATTCCAAATTGCTAAATTCATAACGATGGGGTATTGTGAGGAGAGGGGGAGGGGGAAGCAGAGCCTTCCTCGAGAGCATCAAAGGAATTAGTCAGCTGGAGCGAGAGATCATTAGGAAGAGGTATAATGGCCTTGCCAACAGGACTTTTGCCATTAGGGGGAACCACCTGCCAAGCATCCTCAGGGTTGGGCGTGAGCACAAGCTGAAGGGAGGGTGACATCGTCGAATCAGGGAGGTTAGAGGAAGGGCCTGAGTTACTAGGACTAGAGGGATCTAGGGTAGCAGAGGGGGCCTGGACAACGCCTAGCTGGGCAGACTGAGCAGGCGGTGTAGGGAGAATGAGGGGTTTAATGGTCAACTGATCTAGAGCAACTGAAGCAGGATGGGCTTTGGCAGCAGGCGGTTGCGCCAAGTCCCGCTTAGAGGGAACCTTCTTGACAAAGGAAGCCTGGGCAACTGAAGAGAGGATGGGGGTCCCCGGGGATTGATCTGGGAGAACCAAGAGGGGCTCCCGAGCTTGCCCTGAACGTAAGGGTCCAGGGCGTACAGAGGTCGGACAGCGAGCAGAGGAGTGTCCAAGGAGACTACAGGAGGAGCAGGAAGATGGTTCCCACTCATAAACTACTTGCTGAACCAGAGAGCCACTGGGGGCGCGAATTTTGATTTCTCTAACTAGATCAATATTGAAGTCAACTTCGACAAGGACTCTAGCATAAGAGATTCTGGTTTTGGAGGCCGTAGAGAGGTCCGTATGAAGGGGAGAACCAATTTTGGAGCATATTTTCTTAAGGCTGGACTGGGACCAAAGACTAGTATGGAGGCCAGGTAGTTGAATCCAGACAGGAATGCGATTAAGGTCTTTCGGATTGAAGGAAAAATCAGGAGACCATTTCTTGAGAACCAGAGGGGAGGAATAAAGGAGCCATGGGCCCTTGTCTAACACTTGTTGGAGGTCTTCCTCCGTATCGAAACGGAATAAGAACCAACCCTCTTCATGGAAAAGGATTTGGGGGGTAGCAACAAAGTTCTAGGCTCTTTTCACATACTCTTTGACAATATTAAAGCCAAATTTTTTACCCCATATATGCCCCACTAATGCATTCTTCCAGTAGTCTATTTCAGGCAAAATATCATTCTCTTCAATAGTGACATAAGGGCTATCCGTGTCTATAATGTCACTATTATCCAAGCGTAAAGACATGCCGCAATTCGATTTTTATTTATCAAGTAACATGTCCAGGAATGAGGGATTAGAGTTCGTACCTGCATTCGCTTTACCCGTGAGGGTAGGACGAGAAGTTCTCTTGGCCCAAGCGGTCTTCCTGGAGCTGGAGTTGAGACTACCGGGACTTTAGAGAGTGGTGGAAAATCCTTGGCCGCAGCCTCAGAGGAAACCGTAGTGGTTCGATTCAAATACTCCTGTAAGACCACATCCACTGGAGGACCCGAGAGATCAACTACTAAGTCGATGGCTGGGGCGGAAGAGGGAAGCCCGTCGGTGACTACTTGGACACACCCATTATTATGAACAATAACACTCGGATCCCGGCTTGTGGCATGGCAATTGAACCAACCACAGGGGACGAAAACGATCTGGTCTCGGGGTTAGGAACAACCGCACAAGGGGGGATACCACTCGGGACCAAATTACCACCCGGCAAAGCAGATTCAGATCCAGGGACGATGTCCACCTTAACAGGTTGTTCAACATTTTCCGTGGAACTAGAAGCAGGGACGCAGTCAACAATTGCCGATTGTTCAATAATAACCAATTGCTCAACTTTTTCAGAGGTTGGATCAGTCGGTTGATTAACCACCACCAAAGAGAAATTAGAGTCATCAGGATGTGAGACCACACCCGAAGACAATAAGGAGCCCGCGCCCGAAGTCACCGCTGCAGTAGAAGTTGACGTCGACTGGGCCACCGGAAAACTAGGGATGCACGTACGAGGAGAGGCTAGCTCGATCTGGCTCGACGGCTGGGGAGCTGCATAGAGGGAGGCCGCGCCTGGATCAACAATGCCCGACGGCTGGGGGGTGGCAGCTGAGGTCGACGTCGACAATGGGGAGGGGGCTGGGGCTACCACGCCCGCTGAAGCTGCGCAGAGGGAAGACGAAGCAGACAGAGGCTGTGACTGGGGGGAGGAGCGGCGGCACCGTGGGAGACGCCAGGGGACGCGGCAGCACTGGGGGTGGCGCGGGTAGCTGGCCGGCGACCGCGGGCCATGGCTGCGCCTGGACAGAGCCTGCGTTGGCGAGGGGAGACAGCAGGGAGAAGCACCAGGCGAAGGGAAGCAGAGAGGGGGAGAAGCACACCCAAGGGAGCCTTGGCCACCAGGCGGGGGCCCGGTGGCGGCGGCGGCGGAACCACCGGGGTGCACCTCAGCTAACGGCGCGGCGGAAGGCTCGAAGGAATGGCAGGGCAGAAACGCAAGGAGGGCTGGGGGAGGAAGAAGGACAGCGCGTGTGGCGCGTACTTCTCGCTATTACCGTTACAAGCTTTGTTTATTTAAGCTAATTCATGATTTCAGTACTACCCATGATAAATCAATCATTCTTGGCTACAAGTATATGTAGCCATCTTTGGCTACATTTAAAATTGTACATTTTGTATAGTGTAAAAGTACATGTTTTGTAAGCTTATTGTACAGTTTAAAAAGCTATTATGTACATCTAGTTGAATTTCAGTAATATCAGAATTCAATGTATAACTTTATTTATACATCCGTACAGTTTTCATTTACTAATTGTACGGTTTTTACAGAATAAATGTACATGTATGTAGCCATCTATAGCTACATTTGGATGCAGCCAAGAAATTACCGTAAATTTCCCTGTGGTGCTCCAACCTGATAAATTTGCATAAGCAGGGAAATCATTAATTGTCCACATTAGAGCAGCCCTTAGTGTAAACTTCTCACCAGAAAAATGAATCATACTCATCAACCCCTTTCCACATTTCATTTAATTCAGCTATGAGCGGTTGTAGATACACATCAATTTTATTACCTCGACCTTTTGGACCGGGAATGATCATTGACATGATAAGTGAAGAGCGCTTCATACATCGCCATGGTGGAAAATTATAATTGAATAGAACCACTGGCCATGTCCTATGCGATGTACTAGAGTTTCAAAAGGATTAAACCCATCACCTGCAAGTCCAAGGCGAATGTTCCGTGGATCCTTGGCAAAATCTAGGTATCGTTCATCAAAAGTTTTCCATGCCGAACCATTAGCGGGATGTCTTAGTTTTCCATCTTTCACATTTATCATCCCAAATCATGTCTTCACCTGTTTTTGGAGACACATATAATCTTTTCAACCTTGGAATGAGAGGAAAGTAACGAAACATATTTGCCGGCTTCTTCTTCTTTTTCTTAGATACTCCCAGATCCACCCTGACAGATGTAATATCTTGATCTTCTGATCCACTTGGTTCTTTCCATCGTGATAGTCCACAAACCTTGCATACTTCATCCTCTATGGATTTGTTATTAACAAAGTCCCAATACAACATACAATGCTTTGGGCATGCATCTATCTTCTCATATCCTAAACCCAAATCTTTCAAAACCTGTTTTGCTTCATAGAATGATTTTGGCAATGTAGTAACATCAGGGAAAGCATCAACTAACAACTCTAGCAACATTGTGAAAGACTTTGTCGACCACCCAAACATGTATTTCTAGTGTAGGAGATGTAGGGTGAAGGATAGTTTTTAGTAATTTTTACAACCAGGATATATTCTTCATCCATATTACTCAAAAGTCTCTTGTATGAAGCTTGATTTTCCTCTGGCAAAACCCTCTCATGTTCTATAGGAAATGTATTAGCAACATGCATGTTTGTAGGATCTTGAGAAGACTCAACAACATGATCATTAACCGTGGTGGCAATGGTGATATTTGGATTAGGATTGATGAAAGTGTCCTGTATCAATCCTCCTATGTCATCCTCACCACCCACCAAGCTAAGGTCCGGTAGAGTGTTAATTGGTAACTGACTTGAAGCTGTTATACTTTCACCATGATCATACCAAAAATAGTATCCAACAGTAAACCCGTTAAGCATCACGTGCGTTTCAATCTCATCTCTATCCTTGTACCACCGACAATAACAATTCGTACAGGGGCACTTAATTCTTCCTTTAAATGTGCCGTATTCATAAGCAAACTTGAGAAAGTTCTTGAATCCTACCGCAAACTCTTTGCTTCTCTTATCCTCTCCCATCCAAGATTTATCCATCATTGTATTTTAACAATTATGACTTTTTCCTTAACATCTATTCATCACAGGATTGGTAAATGGTACGCTGTCATTACACTTCTTCACAATGAGCTATCCTGAAAAATTATTTATCTTGTACACTATAACTGTATACTGTCAAATAGACAAGAAGATAGAACCAGCAAGAAATTATACTTACACTACATTAGAACTTCAGTGAACAGGTGGTGAACACAAACTTATATTTTAGCAGATCTGTCCAAATTATATATTGATGGGTGAAGTTATTCTCAGTTATTCTGGTACGCAATCATGAGCTTCATCCAAAATCAGGAACTAGTCAAAGACGAAACAATAATTCAACACACAACGATAGCAGGAGCAACCATTCTGACTGCTCTCGTCAAGCACAAACAATAATACCAACACAGCTGTCACTTGCACCATAAAACGATGGCAACATCTGCAAATTATTCATGGACACTTCACGTGGACATCCAAAACCCAAATGAATCATGGTAATGCTGCACCCCTATGTCTTAAACACACTCTAGCCAACCTCTGCAGATTGATGCTTCAGATTTTGATCTTTATACCCAACTCTCAGATTAAACAAAACACAGCACAATGCACCAGAAATACACAAAATACGAAAAACATGAGAAGATCGAAGCTCAAGACTCGCAAACAGGACCGAGGGATCAACCCACTGCAATGCTTACTCCATCCATGGATGCACAGGTGATCTGTAGCAATTGTATTGATATGACAATGAACATATTAAACCCTAAAACCAAAATCACCTTTCACCTCCAATTCCGAGTCGCGTACCTCATTTGCGGTTAATCTTCCAATATGTTTCGTTCCTTGTGCTCTGACTAAAAACTAGATCGATCTCTTCTTGCCACTCGAAATTGGACCTCTTTACAATTTACCACCGTTCTCCCGCACGTCTATACTCGTTAATCTCTATCTGAGCAGCACTAATATATTATATATAAATTATATAAATATAAACATAAATTATTGATCATTCAAACAAATATTAATATAGTTTAGTATATATATTTATATGAATACAAATATAAATTTAAATAAATATTAAAATATATTATATATAATTTTTATAAATATTAATTTGTATTATTTAAATAAATATTAATAATATACTATATTAATTTGAAAAGTACTCATTATATATAATTTATATAAATATGAATATATACTATATAAAAATACATTTAGTATATATTAAATTTTAAGACCCGCTAACAACCTCTTTTGAACCGTCGGTGATGAATAAAGATTACCAATAATATTCGTCTAACTCTCCTTGCTTCCCCACTCTTTTGTACAATTGAGGGTGACAATTCGACCACTGACAAATCTGACGATCATCAGAAGCGGCAACGATCACCAGTCAATAGCAACAATAATTTCTTTTAAGAAGTAGGATCCTCTTCTCCACTCAAAACCAAACAATAAAAGGAATCACTTGGAATTATATTTCAATATGAGTTATAAATAATCAGGCTTCTTGATTTAGTAAAATTCCTTTTGTTAAGCAAATACAAAGTCTACAATACGGTTAAACATTTTCCACGGCCTTCTTTGATTTAGTAGAATTCCTTTTGGCGTGTTGTACACATTTTTCGTTTGAAGTTTATAATGCGGTAAGGGGTTAACCGTACTAAATTTAAGGTCTTGAAATTATTTTCCTAACCAAATTTATATTAGTACTCAAAATCGGAATAGTGCCAGCAAAAAGTTAAAAGATACCAGATCCAAACTTTAATTTACATTGCTTGAAACTTAGACCTTAAAAAGACTAAAACAAGTACCATCCTAATAAAATCGACTAAAACAAGTACCATCCTAATAAAATCCCTATCTAAACATTGTAGAGAATTGTAAGATCTTATTTAGCAATGGCTACTTGAAATACCCCAAACCCTGATATATTGTTTAAATACTAATCTATGGTATATAAAGGCTAAAAGTGCCTTAGAGACATTAGTGAACAAATTAAACCATAGTAAAATGCAATAAAGCACTAAGATACAGTTTGAGCAAAAACATGCTCTAAGCTAGGAGTGAACTTGGTTAGGACCCAAAGAGCCTACCAAGACTTAATAATATTCAATTATGATTTAATAAGGCTAAATAAGTCCTTAGGAAACCTTGGTGGACAGTTAAACCAAATAAAACACAAGAAAATACCTTAAAGTCAATATGAGCAAAAATGTGCTCTAAGCTTGGGATAAATTTGTATAAGACCTAATGGTCATACCTATACTTATAAATATGTTAATGAACATATTAAATCAATTACCAAAGAAAACCAAGCTTGAAAACAAGTTAAAACACAAAAGTACTTTAAGGAGTCTTAAAGCACGTTTTTGAAAAATTGTCTTGTAAATGAGTTTTGAATAGACTAAATGTCCATCATTACTCTTTAATTACCATGTGTACTATATAGTATCACATTTGGGTGGCTATATCAATGGGAAATCAAAAATTTCACTTCTATGTGCCTTAGTTTGTGAATAGTAACTTTTATAAGCTAGTTTGTAACATATAATGTTATAAGTAATTAAATGAGCCAATAAAGACTATATACCCTTCTAACTAAATGGTGGCCGGTTTTTGTAGTAGTGAGTCACCAAGTTGTAAAAGAAATCAAATAAGTAAAGTAAAGCTTAAAGTAAAGTACTATTTTGCTTTATAACATAAATATCTCCAAAAGCAAACTCATCTTCTCATTTCCTTCTCTTCTTTCTTCATTCACACGGTTTCACCTTCTTCATTCTCCCTTCTTGCTGTTCTCTCTCGGTAATACACAATACCACCATGGAAGTCCATCTTTGACCACATGTAAAAACCTAGCTCACTTAACCAAATAAAAACAAACACCACCATTCTCTTCCTCTCATCAAGCTCTTCATTTCTATCTTCTCAAAATTTGAAGATCACCATTTCGGTGCCATGGAGTTCCACCATTGATGGAGCTTGAGCTTGTCTTTCCACATATTATTGATCTCCTTTGCTCCTAGGTAAGGAATCTCTAAGAAAAATCAAGCTCCCTCCATGTTTTGTTGTTGTCCGAAAATTCACCATTAATGGAGCTCTTATATTGCCTTGTTCTAGCTCCATTTGAATCTTTCAAGGACTAGATGGAGTCCTCTCTTCATAGATATTCAAACACCCTCCAAAGATTAAGGTAAAACAACTACATTAATGTTTTGAAATAATGTAAACCTAGGGTTTACGATGAGGTGGAGCTTAAAGCTTGAATACTCATTATGTTGTTTGTACAATGTTTAGTAGTTGGCAAGGAACCAAATGCCTTACCGGTTTTACAAGGAAACAAGAAAGAAGTTTGTGAGGAAAAGAGGTAAACAAGCTATCTCAATGTAGTTTAAATGCCTTAGGAAAATGAGCTTGATTTGCTTAATAAAATACCTAAGGAGCCAATGGTGAATGACCTAGTAAAATGCTCTCAAGGAGTTTATTAAGGGCATATGTATTGTTGGGTGTATTTGCAGGTCAAAGGCATTACTTATGTGGGAAATTCAGTGTTTAAGGTTTATGCAATTTAAGGGCCTAAGAGCCATGTTGTTTAAGGGCCTAAGTGCCAAGCAATTTAAGTTATGCACTATATTGTGATGTAGTGCTAAATGTGTGAAGTTTGTGTATAAAAATGTGTTTGATGGATTTTAGGTGTTTTGAATGAAATAAGGTAACAACCTAAGTGTTTGGATGTGAGTATATACAAGAGAAGCTATGGCCAAATTTGGGAAAATGTGTGAGAAGTTCTAAGTGTTTTAAATGGTCTTGGTGATCTAGGAAGTGTTAAAGGTGAGTAAATGTTTACTAGAGAGGAAAACATGTGTTAAGGTGATTTAGAGTGATGCAAGGATTTAGGTGTTATCTTGGAAGTTCTAGGAATTCATTGTGTGTTTTGAGAGTGTATTGAAAAGTCTTGAGGAAGTTTGTTTAGGGTTTGGGTGATGTTGATGAATAAGGAGAATGATGTTTAAGTAAGGTTTTGAGAAAAGAATTCAAGGAGTTGTAAAAAGGAGATTTAGTTAGTAAGAAAAGGAGTGAGAGATGATGTTAAGGTGTAGAGGAAACACCTTGGTGTAGTGGTCATTATTGGTGAACTACCACTTGAAATCTTAAGGAGAAAACATCCTAAGTGCTAGGAATTTTGTAAGAAATTTGTGAATGATAAGATGGTTTTGGTGAGTGATTTAAAGAGTTTAGCACATGGCTAAAGGTGTGTTTGATGTGCCAAATGATGTTAGGAAAACATTATGAGGCTTTAGGAGAAGTTTGGTGAAATTGGTTAAGTGTTTAAAGACTTGGAAATTGAATGTTTGCCGTGTCCGAACTTCCGTCCGGACATGGAAGTTCGGACAGGCTCTGTTGGATAAAGGATTTTCTCATTCTCGAACTGTGTCCGAACTTGGGAAGTCCGGACACAAATTCGGACGTGACTGTTTCTATCTGGGATTTACTCTCGAACTGTGTCCGAACTTGGGAAGTCCGGACACAAGTTCGGACGTATGTATAGTTTCAGTATTAGGTCGCGGCTTGCGTCCGAACTTGGAAGTTCGGACACAAGTTCGGACAGGCCACTGTATGGGCCAAAATTGTTGTTTTAAGGTATAGAAATGATGTGTAATGATGGGGATTGATAGGTAATGATGTTATAAGGTTGTTAAGGACTTGTTAGGTGAGTTTTAATGACAATTAAGTGGGTGAAAAGTTGTAATAAAATGTGAAAGAAAAACAAGTTAAAAAGTGAAGTGATGTAACTAATTTAACGGGGGGAAAGTTATAAGCATTAGACGTTAAACAAACATGTTACCCCGAAGTTAATAAAAGTATATGTAATGTTAACAGTTGTTCGAGAATCGCTCGAGGAACATAAGTGGACGTGGTAAAGTGGACTCCGGTGACAGGTATGGTTTCTTGCAACCTGTGTCCTACCGGATTACACCGGCTTGTATGCCAATGTGTTTTCTGTATGTTTGCCACGTTGTAAGATAAAACATGTAATGAGTTTACAGTAATTCATATATGTGGCGTGTTCAACTCCGATACCATTTAACCTCGGCAGTGTTAACCTTAGTTAACTGAGTCTAGGATCACATGAGAGTTCGGTATTCGGAGTAAACGACCCGAACCATGGGACGTTCTAACCACGGCTATGCGTGTGTTAACTGTGTGATATGTGTTTGTGAATGTAGGGATCTCCCTTGTGTGTTTAACCCAGTTGTAATTCTGTATGGTGTGTAGTTATGATAGACTCCATAGTGGGGTTCTAACTAATATCTAAAGTAAGTATGTACTAACAGTAGTGAGGAATCCGGTTTGGCCGGTCGCGCGTTGTTTGGGAGAGGGTATCCTTCCTAGCCTTACCCTTCTCTTTGTTATGGTTGTTTCCTCACGGGTTATGATCTCCCATTAGCTTACTCCAAAGCTTAGCTATTCTGACTTATGATCGGTTTAGGGGGAACATGTGTTTGTGTGGTGTGTTCGGGCCTCCAAACCCGAACCGCCTTAACTTAAGTTACTCGTCCAACTATTAGGACGGTAATGAGTGTTGTTGTTATTGTATAACGAGCTTATCATGAGACTGGCAACATTCTCTAGGCTCACCAGTGTATAAACAATGTTTGGGTCGGTTCCTAAGAGAACCATTCCCGTTATGTTATGTATTTGTTGTGATGCAATATCTATTGCGGTGTTATGTTGTGCACGTAGAAACGTGCAAAGTGTTGTTAAATGTTGTATGTAGTGTATGTTGTAGGTTGTATAATGTGGAGTGTGTGGATCATGGATATGATTCCCAGTTTGTGATAAGAGGCGTTTAAGGATAACCCGATTTAAGGGTAAGTGTCGTCTATTAAGGAAGTAGCTCCATTAGAGGAGGAACACTCTAGGGATGGTGAATACCATGAGTGACTTATTAAGTAAGGATATATTATCCGCTTGTTGAGCCCGTTGAGGCGAAATGATTATGTGTTGTGTGTTTACAGTTGCATGCATGATTTAAAAATAATCAACCGCATGCTAAGACGACAATTAGTTGTGCGTGGCCCGGTAGCATGTGGGCTGCGGGATTACCATACCAGCAAAGGTGCTGAGCCCCTTGGGGGCCACCCTTTCTCTTCTTTTCCTATTTCAGGTACAGAGAGCTGGAAGCCGTCCGAGAGTAAGACGGGGTAGACATTGTACATGGGTATTCATTTAAGTATATATATACAGTAGGTGTAGTAAGACCGATGTTGTTGTCGGCACCAGTTTGTAAATACTCGGTATAGTTGATAAGGTGTATGTTGTTGTTGTCATTAATGGAAAGGGATAATAATGTATAGTTGCTCGGGAATTTAGCCCATCAGACCGGTACAATGTATATGGATTAGCCTTGTTAGTCACGTGGGTGGCTAACGGCGTGTAACACCAACGAGTTAAGTAATGTGTTGAAGTTTGTTTTCCGCTGCAGTTTGTTGTTAAGTGTGTATGTTGTTTGGATGGGGTGTTACACTACTGGTGCTTGAGATACCATGTATAGACACCAAACAACCTTCTTGAGATCTTCAAAAAGGATCTGTCAAAAACAAAATGAAGAATTATATGTGACTTGAGTGCTATGTTAAGAGCCATATATAATGACAACCATAAAGTGAATGACACTAGTAGAGACTTTCAAGAAATGAAACATACAAACAAAATTATATATTAACTACTTAATTTTAGCAATAAAAGTTATATGGTACATTCAATGATTAGTACACTTACCTTGAATGTTCATATCTTCACTTAGGGACTGTGTATTGAATCCTGACATGCGAGATTCAAAGCACTTTATTGCTCTATTCATTGCTATCATGTGTAATTCATGGTGCTGACGCATTATCGTTAATTCTTCATTTTGTTTGACATACTGGTTATGATTAAATGCACCCTCCTCTATAAGTTGGGCATTTTGTTCCTTTATAATTGTTATTTCACTTTTTTTTGATAAATCAGGCTTAAAGCCATTTTATTAATAAAAGGTGGATGAGAATAACAGTGGGCCTCATTAAAACCTCCCTAAGCAAAACCACATGGGAAAAAGCTTAGGAAGGAAAAAGAGTACCCCCATCCAATTACACACCTAAAATCATACTATAACATATAGCCAGAATACAACGCAAGAAAAAGAACGCCAAGCACCAATAGGCACTTTAGCAAAGCTTCACAAGCAATCCTTAAGGGAACTTGAACTAACAAACATAGCAAACGAGAGGGGAATATCCTTCCACCAACACTTAGTCCATCTCCAAACGCCTATCTTAATATGAGACACGATCTGTGAAACAATCAAGCCTTCACCTCTGAAGATGAGATTATTACGGTGCATCCAAATATAGTATACTCCGTAACACAAAGTTGACCTCCAAACCCTCGTAACCTTACCACCTAACTGTAAGCCAAACCAGTCCTCGTAGATCACAGCAATGGCATCCTTAAAAGAAAATGATATGTTCCACCACCGAAAAATGAGAGTCCAAACCTCAGCCACCCGTGGGCATCGAAATAAGACATGTTCAAGTTCTTCCATGACCCTACAACACCAGGGACAGAGGCTATGGCCGATAGGGATGATACTTCTCTCAAACAGGAGTTCTCTTGTCGCTAGTCTCCTTAGGATAGTGAACCAGAGGGTCATACCTACTCTGGGTTCGCAGAGCCCCTTCCAAATGTTTTGTATAGCTACTTCCCCTAGGCTGCCTTCTTGGTCCTCATTTATAGTCTGTAAAGAGACTGATATATCCTTGGTGATTGACCAATTGGGATTCCCATTCCATGAGCATTCATCCTTATTGTACGGGGACGACGGTCTCACCACTAGTTCGTTCATCACTGTCATCACCATTTCTTCCTCATATACAAATAGCCGACGCCGCCAAGCAAGTTTCCAAATCCATTCTCCATTAACCCATGCACCCACGCTTAAGACCGTCTCATCCCGGTGCAAGCTCGGCAGAAATAAGCGGGGATATTTCTCATGCAAAATACCAGCGGGAGACCACCTATCATGCCAAAACAGTACGTCATTACCATTTCCCAATCTGATAATCATTCGATCCTTAAGTATATTCCGTATCTGTTCATGTTTGTTTGTGGCCTTAACAATGGAGTACCAGGGTCCCTTAGCTCTACCAGTATCCGCGTCATTTTCCCCCGTGTGGAGGCCTGCCCGAGATTGGTATAGAGATTTAACCACCCTCTTCCACAGCGAATCACGGTTTGAAGCAAAGCCAATCCTCCATTTGGCTAGAAAGGCGAGGTTCTTATTCTGTATGTTGGAGAAACCGAGTCCTCCTTGGTCTCTTGGCCGGGTCATCTTGGACCAAGGCACAGTAATCAAACATGGGCTCCTCTGCTTGCCCCAAAAGAATTGTCTCTGCATCTTGATTAATTTCTTTCTAACCTTCACTCGGATCACAAAGAGGCTTGCATAGTAAAGGGGGAGTGAGTCGAGAACAGATCGTATAAGGACTGCCTGTCCAGCTTTTGAGAGAGAATTGGCCTTCCATGCAGCTAACTTCAGTTCAACCTTCCGTAGTACAGGGTCCCATGTAGAGCTCTTTCTCATATTATCCCCCGGAGGGCAGCCCAAGTACGTGGCAGGCAATACCCCAATTGACAGCCAAAGACTTCCACCACCATTTTCTCCTCGTCTTCACATGTATTAATGCAATAGGCCATCGACTTCTCCACATTTAGAGATAAATCGCTCATCTCTGTGAAAGTCAACAGTATTCGATGTAATTGCACCAATTCTTGTCGATCCACCGCACAGAAGACCATTACGTCATCAGCAAATTGTAAATGGGTAATTATCATTTGATTTTCTCCTACCAACAATCCTGAGAATAAACCTTGGCCTAGCGCTCCCTGAATTATCCAGCTTAGTATCTCAACAACAATAACAAAAAGGGAAGGAGACAACGGATCACCTTGGCAGAGGCCTCTCGACGGAGAGAACGGTTTCGTGGGGACCCCATTCACCAGAATCGAATTTTTGTAGTCGTAACACATTCTTTAACCCAATCCCTCCATCTCTGTCCAAAGCGAAATGATTCAAGCATGGCGCCAAGAAACTCCCACGACACACTATCATAAGCCTTCTTCAAGTCTATTTTCATTAGCACTCCCTTTCTTTTCTTCTTTTTCAGCCAAGAAATCACTTCGTTAGCAATTAAAGGACCCTCTAGGATATTTCTACCCTTGACGAATCCCGACTGTGTCTCACTGATAAGTTTTGGTAGAAGAGGGCATAAGCGACTGTATAAGATCTTTGCTATCACTTTGTACAAACTCCCCACCATACTTATCGTCCGGTATTCTTCAATTTGGATTGCCTCCAATCTTTTTGGGATTAATGTTATCCAGGTAGTATTGACTCCCTTTTCTAGCTTCGAAGTGATGAAGAATTGTTGTACATCCCCTCCAAAATCTTTCCCTATCACATGCCACATTTTCTTGATAAAGTTCATGTTGTATCCATCAAATCCCGGAGCCTTTGTGCTATTACACTGCTGCACAGCTTTCTTAATTTCTCCTATTGTGGGAATATCTTCTACAGGGGTGTACGGGGTGCACAATTGCTGGCGGTTTGGCGTCTGATAGCTGTTCCGCATGGTATAGCTGAGTATAGAATTGAATGATATGTTCTCGGATTCGCTGTGGGCTGTCGATCACTCCTTCACTGCTCAGCAAACAAGAGATTAATTTCCTGCGATGATTAAGTGTAGCTCTTCTGTGGAAATAACATGTGTTATTATCAGCCTCCTTCACCCATTTGTCTCGTGATAGCTGTAGCCAATAATTTTCCTGCACCCTTTCAGCTCTTTGAAGTTCTTCCAAGGCAAGTTGCCTATCCGTTTCAAGCCTCTGGAAGTCTCCATCTTTTTCGATTTGAGTTTCCACCCCTCTCAGTTTTTCTTTGCATTGAAGGATCCTTTGAGTGATTTCTCCAAATGTTTCTTTCTTCCACTTACGTAGGGGTCCTTTTAGTTTCCTCAATTTCCTCATCGTTGACTCATTGTTTATCTTTTCCCATTGCCCAGCGACAAAACTTGCAAATTCCGGATGTTGTAACCATGCGTCCATTGACCGGAATGGCCTCGGCCCCCAATTAACACTTTCAGTCTTCAGGATTATGAGTCTATGATCAGATATACTCCACTCACTGGAGCGGAGATTCACGTTCGTATATTGGGACAGCCATTCAAGCCTAGCAAAGCAACGATCAATCTTGCTCAATGATCCTCGTCCTTGCCGTGTGAAACTCGCGTCATGTAACTCCACTTCCACCAACTGCATAGCGTCTACCCACATCTGGAAGTCCTTCATCCCTTTTGAACAGCGTGAAAGGTTTGTGGGCATTCTCTCTGCTGGCTGTAAGATCTCATTGAAGTCACCAATGAATACCATCTCCGGTTGCCAGTTGTCCTTAGTAGATATTAGCTCGTTAAACAAATTTTTTCTCTCCCGTACATTACACGGTGTATAGACTACAATGACTATGCTTCGGAAGCCATCTTCTCTTGCTTTGAAATCAAGCTTCAACCATCTCTCCCCCTTTTCAATTCCCAGTACATTAATATCTTCCTCATCCCATAACAACAAAATACCGCCAGACCTTCCACTACTAGGTACTTCCTCCCATGCAAGACTGGTTTTTTTCTTTCCCCAGAAATTTGCAACTCTTACGGCAGCTGTTCCTGCTTGTTGAGTTTCAACTAACCCCAAAATATTTATTTTCAGCCTACGTACCTCTTCTCTTATCTTGCGTTGTTTCTGTTTTGAGCCCAACCCTCTTATATTTTGGACTCCTATCACCACCATGTTGCATCTTAGTTGTTCAGCTGGGACTGAATTAGCTTGGCAATGTTTTCCTTGGTTAGAGTAGGATTCGGCAACTGGCACCCGATTTGTCTCATGAAGTCAACACAAGCTTCCGCTTCAGCTTCGCTGTTAGAAATCTTTCCTATTTCATTTCTTGCTTGGATATTTTCCTCTGGTTGGGAATTAGGAGAGGTATTTTGGAATAACTCAACAAAAGCCCTATCCCTTTTGTCGCATTAGGCGAGTTTTGTACTGAGGCCTGCATCAGTCTGGTTGTAGTGGGACTTATGGCCTCGCCTCCTCGATCTGCATCATTTAAATTTTCAATATGTCCTTTTTCGGTGGCTGTTACCTGATTTCTGCTGTTCCTATCATCTATCTGCATGTTTTGCATGGGATTCAATGATATATTTACTTTATCATTAGCCAGTTGTGCTTCTTGAGCGAATAAAGTCTCGGGAATGATAAGATCCCCTTGATCTTCTATACTCTCTTGGGTATTTCTCTGCTGTGTATTTAATTCCCGGCCCACCATAGTATCATCAATCCCCATGTGGTCCCCCTCATTATTATTCCGTCCTAGTATTTTGACGTTGCAGCTTCTCGCCTGGCACTCAACATTCCCACTCTCACAGCTTTCTGCATGTGTTAATAATTGTGTCTTTCTTTTGCCCGATTCTTCAAATGCTTCTCGGGATTGGGTTTCATCATTACCCGTGTTGCTTGTCGCACTACCCTCAGGGATCTCTTGACTCTTCGGTTGATTCTCCATAGACTTCACTTCTTGTTTCATGTCTTCCATGCTAACATTGTCAGATCTGGTTTCTTGTGCGTGGAATATTGTGGGAGTTAGTCCTTGTCCATAACCTTTCACTCTACCTCTATCATCAGGTCCTCTTAACTCTAAATGTATTTCTTTCTCAACCTCGATAGTACTTTTGGAGAAAGAATTGCAACCTGTTTTCTCAAATACTTGTTTACTTGTCTCAACCTACAACCCAAAAACTTATTAAAATAAGTAACTGGCAACTAGAATCAACTGTGCAAAACACGCATAATAGAAGAAGAAAAATGAATAACTTTTTGGTACAAAAAATTCTTATGATGTTGGATTGGAGAACGTTCCATCCTTTTTTTTTAGCACTCTTCAAAAAGTTCCACATTTCCAATCGGTCTATTAGTTTTTTCTCCTGTAGCAACACAAATATTCAGAAAAGATAATTATAAGTATTTATAAAAGCCAACAAATGAATATTCGTTTATTTATGTAACTACAAGTTTATGACGCTTGTTTGCAAAGCTTGTGGCACCGGTTGTATGCACATGAATCTGTTGTGCTTTAGTTGTCTTCCCCCGGTCAGAGTTTCGCTAACAACAAAAGATATGCACATTGTTAGTCATTATTTAACATATATTTGTGTACAAGATTATTAGACAATACAAATTATAAAATGCACCTTAACTCTTAAGTAGAACAAATTTTACATCTAAAAGTAAATTGTTAGCTACATTTAATAGTTGCTACCTTAAATTCTTGAGAGTACCAATAAACTACATGTTTTCTCCAATTGTCCTCACTAGCCGCATCAGGAACTTGTGCCATCACCACTCCATCCTTTTCTGTCCTCTGTTTGTGGCATTCTTGTACAACGAATGCTTCCAATCAGAATATTTTTTAGAACAAATATTCCTAATTCCATCAACATAAATTTTTCCGGAGGGAAGGGATGTAAAATTTATCCTGTTAAAAGTATTTACTGCAATGAATAAGTTCATTGAATATATTAAATTAGGGGCATTGATCAATGAGACAATTACAACACTGTTGTAACACTGAAAGAATAGAAGACAAGATAGACGTAAATTGTTATCCCATTTCATCCCATTGTGAGTCTATATATAGTACATAATACATAACCGTTACTGAACCTTTGAGTGGTAGGAATATGAAATATCAAAGGACTTCTAATGAAGAGTTTGGGAGGTTACGGGGGTTACATAAATGAAGAGTCTAAGATAGACGAAAGGGTGATTAGATGTACATCCAATAATTACATTATTTATAACACTCCCCCTTGGATGTACATCCTACTGCCTCATTAAAAACCTTGCCAGGAAAAACCCATTGGGATAAAAACCATGGTCAAGGAAAAAGAGTACAGTCTAAATGTTTCTCTCCCCCTCAATTTAACAGAATGTCTCTTCGATGTCGCATACCGATATCATGAACAAGCTTCTTAAAGACTCTTGAAGGAAGTGATTTGGTAAATAAATCAGCTAGATTCTCGTCAGACCGAATCTTGCGACATCGAGAATACCTTTGGTTGAAGCTGATGAGTTGAAAAGAACTTTGGTGATATATGCTTGGTCACCTTTGATGTATCCTTCCCTTATGCAAGCAGCATTATCCTCATATCACCGTCGGCGTCTCTTGATCTGACTGAACCACAAGAACTTAAATATGGTGGATAACTGATCGAGCCACACACATTCTCTTCCCGATTCATATAGAGCAATCAATTTAGCATGATTTGATGAAGTTGCCATTGTAGTCTGCTTCATTGCACACCATGAAATGGCAGTTCCACCATGTATATATCATAGCACTCCTCTTCGTATAGATCTCATGATAGAATCCTCATTAAACTTTGCTCAGGAAACCCTGTGATGTAAAAACCAAAACAAAGGAGAAAACATAACCACATAAAGATTCTCCCCCTGAATTTGACATGTATGAATGTATGCCAACATTCATTTCATAAATATGTCATCAATCATCATCATCTTAACTTTGATGAAAGGGAGAACAATGGTGATTTATGTTTACTGAGAATCATCACCTTACCAGATGGTAAGTCTTATATCACCATTAATCATTCACAGGTAAAACATATATAGTGTTTTCTTGACCTGAGCCTCACACATTTTTCTATCATATAAAGGATGATAAATTTGTGTGACCCAATTTGCTCCCAAGGTCTATTTGATATTTCCATAAGAGGAGTATCCTTTACTAGTCATGTATTATCAACTTGACTTTACAAAACTCATATATATGAGTCTAGTGCAAATAATGCACTCTTAAGTATTTGAACTTAATATCCACATATATGCCCTCTTAGTGGCTTATGCCATACCTTGGCTCATTTGATATATCGATATATATAATTTTATGAGATGTGACTTGATACCATTGTGGTTTAGATGGTTCTCATCCAAGTCACCATTGATCATATAAAAACATAAGGCCTTTAGAGAAAATCATTCTTAAGATTTTCTTCGAATACCAATTCCCGGGAATTCATATGTTCACATTATGCTCTCTTTGAGAGTTTAGATCCTCTTTCAAGGGCTACATATAAGTTAACATGGTGTACTATTTATCATTAACTTTCTTTGAAAGTTTATAGCTCCTTTTCCAAGGGATATACACCTTTTTCAAGGGTTTACTATTTTCCACCAAAGTTTATAGCTCCCTTTTTAAAGGGCTCGACACCTTTTTCAAGGGTCTACTATCTTCCACCTTTGCGATATTACAACTCAATTATCCACTAGAAGGAACACGTTCATTTCTCATATCGGGGTGGATTATAACATCTCATATGCACAACTCTGGTGCATTATCATGCTAGCATAACACACTTCGGCGTGTTTATGATTTGTCTTTATCAACTTTTGGAAGTCAAACTCTTACTTCCTTTACTCTTGGAATATATCATTTTGGAAGTTTCTTCCCCCTTTCGAGGGTCTAATCTCCTCTTTCGAGGGTTCAAATCATGAAACTCCTAATTTCCCTTTTCCTTCTGTGTCATTTAGACATATTCGTCCCCCTTTTGAGAGACTGGACTCCTCTTTCGAGGGTCCAAACTCCTCTTTCGAGGGTTCAAATCTTTCCTCATTTGCTTTTCCTTTTGTGTCATTTTGGCATATTCGTCCCCCTTTCGAAGGACTGGACTCCTCTTTCGAGGGTCCGAACTCCTCTTTCGAGGGTCCTTTGGATCCCAAGGGTCGACCACGCCTCCAGCGTACTTGGGATTCACTTGCCATAGCGGTTGTCTCCCACACTTCTAACCGAGCTAGAACATTCGCAGCTAGTATATATGTGATCACGTTACTTTGTTCATATCTATGAACACATCAAGTAGTTGCAACATTTTCCAAATGAATTATTCTTTAACCTCTGGTTCATTTTGCTTTGTCATGCATGACATAATTCATAGTCCATTAACATTTGGTTAAGGACATTCAAGTTAGAGACAACCGCTCTCTAATTTGACATCTTAAAAATTCATAAGCATCTTGGAGACTCATACTTCCCAGAAGCATGGTTGTAGCAACATTCAATATGTGCTTGCTTTTGTAATCTTTCAATAAGGCACAATTGATTTTACTGATAAGACTTTGTGTCAAATATCAAAACACATATCATTCTCCCCCTAAAGTTGAGAATGCTTAAGAACTAAAGAAGTTCATTATTCTCAACTTTCCTTTTTTTTGTAACCCTTTTGATATTTTTTTAATGGGGGAGGTATAGACACAAACCCAATTGTCTAACCTTTTTCTTTGCTATACAAAATTAACGACTTAATAAGGTCGTTCTTAGTGGGAGTATAAGTTACTCAATACCACTATTCTTTCAAGTTTCATATTATCCATCTTAATCTAAAATCACATGGATAATTTCATTATAGCTAGATTTTTCTAAATCAATAGCCAATGAATACAATACTTCATGTGACCATTATTTGATGTATCAAACATCATATATATCTCAAAGGTCCACATGGTAATTTTTCGCCCATATCAATCCATGATATTTCAAGGGAGTATAAAAATTCTCATCCACTTCCTTTGAATGATCTCGCTGTATCTTATGTGAACTATTGTCACCGAGTAAGACCTGGAAGTTCTTGATAGTTTAGAAAACTAGTGATTCGACATCACTTTTCTCATGGATGCCCTTTCCGTTTCATATAGAAATATTTTATTGTACACTAACCGCATATTAGTGACCCCCTTTTTTTTGGGCTTTATGGGTATTTTACGTTATATCAACTTATATAACTTGGCACATTTTGTGCTTGTTTTCCCATCATACGAGCATACTTTGTCATTAAACAAGTGCATCTTCAATGTTTATTCTTATTCCCTCAAGGAACATAATGAAGAGCTTTTAAAATTCACGGCTCACAAGAGCAAGCTCTCATTCTTTATAGCCTCTTATAGACTATAGAGATGTATATAAAACATTTTCAGTTGTGCATTATAGCACTATCAATAAATTATGACTCTTTGTCATTTAATCACTTACAACATGCTCGCAAATTTATTATAGATTTCAAAGATGGTTCAACGGACCATATTTTATTCCTTTTGAGTACCATGAATAACCAATACCCAAAGCATGGTTATAAAATATATCAAAATTCATGTACTCGAGTGCGTCTTTCGCACTTTATAAATATGTACTAAGGATGATACCTTAACACTTTTTCATCAATAATAACATCATCTCAACAATATCCTTCATGGAAATGTAACGGTCTACCATGATGTCAATTGCACACAATTTCCTTTTTACATGGTCCAACCATGTACGGATGTACAATAATCTGTCATAGATTATAACATCTTTTACAATCGACCTTTACAAGATAAAATGGTCATTTTCATAAGCTAACTCAAGCTTTTAGTTCCCATATCATCAATGATCTTATATACAGATCTTGCCAAAATCAACCTCAAGCTCGACTTCTTTCATAATCATGCATGATACACATTATCATTTCAGAGCTTGAGTCGAAAATTCATTGGGAAAATAATAATCCTCAAATGTAACTCCTCAATGGTTACTTAGGAGACCATGTAACTTATACCAAAGTTACTTTGTGTGGAGTTATTTTTAACTCTTTAAAATCTATCTAGCTCTCCAAGAGCTTTTACAATTGGTCCAATCTTATATCAAATGTGGATACATAGTCATGCATGAAGGAAAATAATAATTTATCATTCTCAATCTTCAATGTAATTTTCTTGCACGAGGGAGTATAAGGATCTTACAGCTCTCAACCTCAAGAGCATGATTTCGCGAGAGATAAATATTACACTCTAATGCTCAACCTCCAATGCTTGTATACAATCGAATAACATGATCCTTTTATTTTTTTTTCCTCTAGTGCACTCATCTTGCACGAGAACCTATACGGATCTTATAATCCTGAACCTCAAGTGCATTCATTTTTCATGAGGAAGTATTACAATCTTACCTCAAACGTTAGCATCTTACACGAGGTAGCATAATCATTAACCTCAAATGCACCGTCTTGCATGAGGTAGTATTTACAATCTCCTTTTCAATAATTACATAGGAGAATTATTAACATCTAGTGCAACATCTTGCACGAGGTTATCACCTTTTTTTTTGTTACTATCTCAAAAGAGATTTCCTCATAAACGGTAATTCAAACCCATCCTATGGCAATACTGTTTTTCAGCCATAAAATAAAATTGAACGGAATGAATTATACCATATTTGATGGTTCACTTTTCAAAACAAAAATATATAACGTCAAATAATACTTTGAAGAGTAATTATGCAAAAATCATTATACCACAAACATATGTAGTTCTTCATGATTAAATAGTTCAGTTCTTTAAAACTATAACAATATATTTCATCGAAGATACCGCTTTCCTTTAGCAATTTTTTTTACTTAAAGTTTCTATTATTCAATAAATAAAAAGCTCCACCCCGCGGAATCTCACCAAAATAATTTTTTTTCTTTACCATTTTTCTTTGTTAAAAACTGCGAACTTTATTAACAAAATAAAAGAATGATTTCTCTTTTGATTTAAAAATACATATACCCGTTTATATAAATTATTTTAAGTTGTGCCTAACTTACCTGCTTGTTAAAATGATTATGCCGGTAAAATTGATTAAACTTACTTATACCTTCTAGAATCGGTAGAGTACCCATCAAATGCGGTTTCAACATATAAACTTTTTGGCATCGCAGATTCTTGATAAAGTACAACGATTTCTGGTAGGATAAATAATAACCATCATCACAAGGTGCATGACCCAAGACCTCCTGCCAAGAAATCACAGAACATAAACAATCACTATGAAACCATTATTTTGCAGTTGAAATCCGAAAAACAAAATAAATAGAATATTGAAAGTGGTGGGCGCTTGAGATCTGGATCTTCCCTCGAGAATGAAAGTGAAATGTCGGGGATAGATCTAAAATACTGCCATGTAGCTTGCGCAGACTACCCAATTCATCCCTTCTCCAAGCTAGAGCCCGGGGAAGTCCTGATGAAGCCGAGATGATCTTTGTTGATGATGTATAGCAGAGAGAATAATACTTTTTTTAGTAGAGTCTATCGTGCTGACAACGTGTTGTAACACTGAAAGAATAGAAGAAAGATAGAAGACAAGATAGACGTAAATTGTTATCCCATTTCATCCCATTGTGAGTCTATATATAGTACATAATACATAACCGTTATTGAACCTTTGAGTGGAAGGAATATGAAATATCAAAGGACTTCTAATGAAGAGTTTGGGAGGTTACGGGGGTTACATAAATGAAGAGTCTAAGATAGACGAAAGGGTGATTAGATGTACATCCAATAATTACATTATTTATAACACTACATAATGTATAAAAATAACAAACCCGAATCAAAGCGTAAAGCTCCTTCTTCCTACGCAAGGGCACTTTCTTCCAAGTTAAATACGCCATGCCAAGCACATTTTCTTTTCTAACCAAGCTGCCGGCGTATTTCTTGCACAAATCTGAACCGGCTTCAACAATGAACTTTACAATAATCTTCTCTCCATTGCTAAGCTTGTGCACTGTTTTAATTGTGAAGCGTCCAATCTTCTTTGATATTACATCATTTCAATCTATGTTTGGGAAATTGTTAGAATTTGTATAGAATACTCAAAATTATAATATAAAAGCACATTAACAATACGAATAAATATATCTAGAATTTCCAGTTCCATAAGCTCCACCACTTCCTTTTCTGAATACTCATCACAAAGTGGGATATGTTCATCGATATGATAGGCAAATGGGTTACTGTCGTCTGGAGGTTGCGTGAGATCATCATCAAAATCATCATCATCTTCATTAACACCATAATCATCACTATCAACGACATCATTATCATCAACATAATTTTCATCTTCATCTTGATTATATCCCATCCCCCAATATGGATGTTGTTGATCCCTTGTTTGAACTGGAGGTTGAACACTTGAAGCTCTTCTTGATTCAGGTATAGTTCCATTGACTAAAACTAAATGTGAAGCATGACCTTGGTGCCGGGTAAATTCAGTTGATGGAATACCTACCATTGCAGCTTCCCCTGTTTTCTTAGAGCCAAACATCCTCACTTGTAAAAGTTAAACAAGCATAAGACCATGACAAATCAAGATAATATTTTTTTAGGACTGTTTCCCGGAAGAACAAAGCTGATCTACATCAGTTTCAATCGACATTATACAACAGTAATGATGGAAGCAACAACATACCTTATATATCAATTCTTCGGTGAACACAATAGATGACAAAAAAATACAGTTGTGGATCTGATTATGTTGAAGGTTTGAACGCTAAAAATAACTGAAGCAATAGCAACACCCACCGTCAGATTTTAAATTTGGCGGCGGGAGAAAGATTTAAATGAAAAGTAGAAAAATAGGTGGGAGTTTTTTTCTAATCTTAAGAAGTCTACGATGTTTTTTTTATATAAAAAATAAGAAAATGATGATAAATTTTGGGGCATATTTTTTTTTCCAATAATTTCGGGGAAGTTTTTTCCTCCTACAAATGAAAAGATTATTATCATAAAATGGGTTGGAGATTTTATTCCCAATAATTACTATTTGCTGGAATTTTTAGGTGACAAATTTTGGAGGAATTTCTTTTTCTTATAAATAGAACGATGATGGTGAGAAAATTTGGGGAGTGCTTTTCTCCCACTAGTAACTATATAGTTGGAAGATTCTTTTTTCTTCTTATAATTAGAACATAAATAAAACAATAATGTTGAGTAACTATGTTTGTGTAGATTTTACGGAGTGTTTTTCTTCTTATAATTAGAATATAAATAAAACCATACCATAGTGGTGGTAAATTTAAGGAGTGTTTTTTATTCTCAAAAGTAACTATGTTCGTGTAGATTTTTTAAATAGAACGATAATGGTGAGAAATTTGGGGAGTGTTTTTCTCCCACAACTAAGATTCTTTTTCTTCTTATAATTAGAATATAAATAAAACCATAATGGTGAGAAAATTTATGGAGTGTTTTTTATTCCCAAAAATAACTACGTTCTTGTAGATTTTTTTCCTTCAAATAAAATGGAAATTAATGGTGAGAAAATTGGTGAGAACAGTTTTTGTCCACGTGTATTCTCCACTAGAACAATTCTTCTGCTAAATTCTGTGGGAAATTGCTTCCCAATAGTAATAGTATAGTCACAAATTTTAGGAAATTTTTTTCTCAATACTTACTTTTTGCATGGATATTTTTCCCCAATAATAATTATATATATGCTAGAAGATTTTGCTATAAATGAAAAAGATAATGTGAAAAAAATTGTGAATATTTTACCCAATAATAACTATCTTCTAGAATATTATTCTCCAAAGATGTTCGTGAGAAGAAAATATTAAATACGTTTTCCCCTAATAATTGACAATAAGGAAAGAAAAATGGGGGATCATTTTTATCCCAATAATAACTGACCTAGCATGCAACACTTCAAGGAAACTCTGAGCTTGTTCAAACCCCATAGCCATCAAAGAAACATTGGCAAAAACTACGTGATTGTGTAGGAAAGTGAGTCGAAGAAGAACTCACAATAGAGAAGACGCGAGAGAAAAGAAGTGAACGAGAGAGAGATTGATTAGGCAAAGCTTTCTGTATTGTGTATTGTGTGTCTTACAAGCCTAGGACTAGCAACTAATATATAGAGTTTGGAGGTAGAGAAAGATTACATAAAGATTACAGAAGATCAGAAAAACTACCCTAAATGAAGATATTATATACAGACTGAAATAAATGCTATGGATACACATACATGGACTAAAATAAATGGTTGGACTAAAATAAATGGTTTGCCTAAAATAAGTTTTGCAGCCTAATACCCCCCCTCAAGCCGTAGGGAAGCTAGATTGCCAAGGCTTGTGCGCGCATCGTGAATGCCTAACCGAGGTAACTGCGTATGATATCGTGTGCCTGGTAGTGCCTTGGTCATCATATCAGCAAGTTGACTGCTGGAAGGAGTGTAAACGACATCGACCAAACCTTGTTGTATCTTATCCCGTACGAAGTGACAATCAATCTCAATGTGTTTCGTACGTTCGTGAAAGACCGGGTTGCGTGCAATGTAAATGGCTGACTGGTTATCACACTTTACTGGTATGGGGGTAATGTTATTGACGCCCATTTCATGCAAAAGACGTGTAAGCCACGTCAGCTCTGCGGTCACACGTCGTAAAGAACGATATTCCGCCTCAGCGCTAGAGAGGGAGACAGAACCTTGCTTTTTGGTCTTCCAGGAAATGGGACTGTTCCCTAGAAAGATGTAGTACCCAGACACTGATTTTCTTGTGTTGGGGCAGGCGGCCCAGTCAGAATCACAATATGCAACCAAGTCAAGTGTCTTAGCATGGTCTCGCGCAAGAATTATACCATAGCTCAATGTTCCCTTAATGTAACTTAGGGCATGGATTGCTGCACGCATGTGAACATCAGTTGGTTGTTGCATGAACTGACTTAAGACTTGTACAGTGAAACTGATGTCAGGTCGTGTATTTGACAAGTAGTTTAGCTTGCCCACTAAACGCGGTAAACAGTGGGATCATCTAGAGGCACACCATCAGTGTGCAATAGTGGTTGCCTACTATCATAGGTCCTGCTGTTGCCTTCTTATTTTCACAATCGAATTCCCTGAGGAGATCTATACAGAACTTGCGTTGGGAGAGAACAAATCCTCGTGAGGTAGGAAGGAACTCTATGCCCAAGAAGTAGTGCAATGTACCAAGGTCTTTTATTTTGAAGTTTTTGTCTAGAGCACACTTGAGGTGATCAATGCTATTTTGATTATTGCCAACGACGAGCATGTCGTCCACATATATAGCTACAAATAATGCTCATTGTCACTCTTCTTGGAAAATAAAGAGTAATCATTTTTGGACTGGGAGAAACCAAGAGCGTGGAGAAAAGAGGCTAACTTGGAAAACCACTGACGAGACGCCTGTTTCAGCCCATATAAGGATTTCTTCAAGAGACATGCCTTATTGGTTCCAGAGACCTCAAGTCCCGGCGGTATCTTCATGTAAACTTCTTCATCAAGATCGCCATGTAAAAAGGCATTATTGACATCAAGTTGGTTGATTATCCAACCTCGATGCAAAGCAACAGCAAGCAGGGCACGTATTGTTGTCATTTTAACTACTGGTGAGAAGGTTTCGTGATAGTCAAGCCCGTGACGTTGTGTAAAACCCTTGGCCACTAACCGTGCTTTGTACCTTTCTAACGTGCCGTCAGATTTTAGTTTGATACGGTAAACCCATTTGCAACCTACAAGTTTCTTTCCCTTAGGTGGGGTAACTATGCTCCATGTGTTATTGTCTTCTAAAGCTCGAATTTCTTTCTGCATAGCTTCATTCCAATGCGCATAAAGGACAGCCTCCTTATAGCTTGCAGGTTCACTCTCGTGTGGACTGTGTGTAACGGAGACAAAGGCCTTTGAGGGACTTAATTGAGCATCAGTCAAACTTGCATAATCGGAGAGAAGATTTGTGTTTGTTGTACGACGATATATCCTGTCGTCAAGTATCTCCTGAAATGCAGTGTTGCAGATGTAGTCTGCCAAATAACTTGGTTTATGAGACTCCCTGCTGGACCGGCGTAAGCCTGTTGGAATATTGCTGGATGAAGGCTGCTCTTGGGCCGGTACAAAAGCTTGCTCGCTGGGATCATTATCAGTCCAACTTGTTGGGCCTGATTCGCTGAGTTGGACCGGCAAAGGAGAGAGCTCAATTGATTCGCCATGTTGGGCCGGTAAGGAAGGTGACTCATTTGCGCATGGATCAGTGATACCATATGTGCGCGGCATATCATCATCATACCAGACAGGCGTGTGCAAATTAGAAGCCTCGCTACTTGTGACGTTACTCTGTTTGGTTAAAAGTCTGAATGGAAATTCTTGAGTGTGGAATTTTACATCTCTACATATTTCGACTTTCATTGTGTCCAAACACAAAATTTTATGTCCCTTTTTCCTCGGGTCAATTCCTAAATATATACAAGATTGGGCCCTAGGGCTAACTTTCCGGTTTTGATACCGACAATAGTTTTATAACAGAGACAACCGAATGGTTTAATATTTGCATAGTTGGGCTTTATTTGATATAAACACTCAAAGGGCGTTTGACCATGTAAGGCTTTGGTAGGCAGCTGATTAACCAAAAGGTAGCATATAATATACATTCTCCCCAATAATCAAGTGGCACACCGGATTGGAAAAATAATGCTCTAGCTGTTTCGAGTAAATATTTGTGCTTTCTTTCGACTACCGCATTTTGTTGCGGTGTGTGAGCACATGTCGTTTGATGAATTATTCCCTCTTGAGCAAAAAATTTCTTACCTTCATTAGAGCTGCCTAGTTCATTAGCATTATCGGATCGCACAACCTTTACTGTGGCTTCGAATTGTCGTGCAACCATTTTGATGAAACCCACTATGGCTTGCCAAGCATCACTCTTTTGCTTTAAAAGATGGACCCAAGTAGTTCTAGTGTGGTCATCAACGAAACATATAAAGTATCTATACCCGTTATAAGTGGTTGCCCTAAATGGTCCCCAGACGTCAACATGGAGCATTTCAAATGCGCGTTTGGTTTTGATTTCAGAGTTTGGAAATGGGAGACGCTGTGCTCGGGACTTATAACAAACGTCACATGCATATTCAGAAGAAAATTCATTACTTAATAAGTCCCATTTGCACAAGTTTATGAAATGGCACATGGCCCAACCGAACATGTAAATCTTTTGCTCGTGAACTCATCACAGAAACAAAACCTAAGCTATTGCATTTAACTGGTGCATCAGATCCAAAACATTTTGCTGCTTCATGTGTGTCCAGTAGATAGAGCCCGGCATGGCCCAAGCCAAGTCTTTTAGGTGTCCCCGACAAACGGTCCTGGGCAAGACAATGATTAGCGGTAAATATCAGGCTACACCCAAATTGTTTTGTTAATTTCTGAACTGAAGCCAAGTTAAACATGAAGTCAGGTATATACAAGACTTCTCGCAACCAGACACCTTGAGCGATTTGAACATCACCAGTCATGCTAACAGTTCGTGGCCTACCATCAGGAAGAATCACAGTGCGCTTGTATCCCAGATTTTTCCAATTTTCAAACAGATTGTAAGCTCCGGACATATGGTCCGTAGCCCCTGAGTCTAAAATCCATTTGCCAGAAAAATCGTTTCCAGTTTGTTTACTCATGAAACATAAATTGAAAACGCAAGGTTGATAATCGATACCTGAGAAGTTACAGTAGCTGGTATCTTCTGATTTTGAAGCTTGATTATTGCTGGTCTTGATTAAATCAGCAATCTGTTGCAACTGGCGTGCTGAAAATCCATCCTCAGTGACAGATTTCTCCTCGGTGGATTGTTCTGAACCACCAACCAAATTCGCGTATGCTTTCTTCTTCTTGGCAAGAACTTTTTCTTTTCCATGTAATTGATAGCATTCTCCAACTATGTGCCCACTTCTTTTGCAATGTGAACACTTCTGCCTCTGATAGCATTCATCGATAGTATGACCTTGTTTTGCAGTAAGTGCAATGAATTTTCTTTCGCTCAAACCCTTCACCCTTTCTAGAGTTAGGGTTTCTTGGATTCACAGCATTTTCACCAGTTCCTGAAATACTCGAATAGAAACTCATCCCGTCCTCTCTTCGATTGCGTCCTCCCCGTTGTTTTTCGTCATGCATAACCAGTGAAAAAGCTTGCTCAAGGCCTGGTGTTGGTTGCATCGCCAGTATTTGACCTCTGATTGAGACAAACTCAGAATTTAAACCCATCAGAAATTGAATGAGTTTTTCTTCTTCTCGCTGTCGATTTGTGGTTTTCTTTACTTCGCAGACACATCCGCCACACACGCAGACAGATTGAGGACGAGCAAGATCTAATTCACCCCAAATTTGTTTGAGTTTGGTGTAATAGTCGATTACCGAATCGTCGCCTTGCTTCAACTGGTGCAGATCTTGGCGAAGGCTGTGAATGGATGCGAGGTTTTCTTGCTCGAATCGCTTACACAGCGTATCCCAAATCTCCTTTGGGCTTTCAGAGTACATCACGCTTTGTGCCAGTTTCAGATCGATTGGATTTGTTAGCCAAGAGACGACGAGAGAGTTGGCGCGCTCCCAAGCCGAGAGACGAATAGGTTCTGCATCACTTGGTTTCTTGATGCTGCCATTGATAAAACCGTGCTTATTTTTAGCCTTGAGAGCCATCATCATTCCCCATTTCCAACCCTGGAATCCGGTGCCGTTGAATTTTGGAACCAGACTCACACCGGGTTGTTCAGACGCGTGAACATACAGGGGATCGCTGGCGTCGATGCTGGTGTTGCCGGAAGAAGCGCCTTCTCTGGTTCCACTTTCTTTCCGGGGTCAATGATTTCATCGTCGGCCATCTTGCTTGCGGAAGAACGAAAGGACTATCTTCTTTCCTGGTGCTCTGGTACCATGTAGGAAAGTGAGTCGAAGAAGACCTCACAATAGAGAAGACGTGAGAGAAAAGAAGTGAACGAGAGAGAGATTGATTTAGGCAAAGCTTTCTGTATTGTGTATTGTGTGTCTTAAAAGCCTAGGACTAGCAACTATATAGAGTTTGGAGGTAGAGAAAGATTACATAAAGATTCAGAAGATCAGAAAAACTACCCTAAATGTAGATATTATATACAGACTGAAATAAATGCTATGGATACACATACATGGACTAAAATAAATGGTTGGACTAAAATAAATGGTTTGCCTAAAATAAGTTATCTAGCCTAATAGATTGCACGCGTACCAGATTTTCCACAAATGTGTTAAAATAAAATAAACTAATTGTTCAGAGGTCATGTTTGTAATGGGGTTGCTACTATATGTAAAGTCATATCCATATGTGTAACACCCCAACCGCTAATCCTTCCATTATCCTCTAATCAATCCCATAATTACCTTACTCGCAGCGGAATACCTACTTACTCCCGGCGGGTGATACAACGCCGTTAGCCATCCAAGACTAACAAGGCTACTGCTACTTACAATCCCGGTCTGACGATTAGAATAACTGAATACATATTACTTACTTCACAATACCAAGTACTTACTTACAAATGATTACCGAGTATACCGAATATATGAATTACATTCCATGGCTATCTCCAAAAGAATTAAAGAGTTATACAAATACTCCTTTCTATCCAATCATGATTCATTATCCAAAAAGGTGTACCACATGGTACACCGGCTACTCAAAAAGGCCTTAGCCGTGTACAACTCGGTACACCATTCCAATCCTACTAACTACCCAAAAAGAATCACATCTTGACCTTACTCTACCTTCACGCTTTGCGGGTACCTGTGGAGTAAAAACATTCCCCCGAGGGGGGTCAGCTTACGCTGAATATGATAACCGCATACCCCGCGTACTAGCGAGGGTACGCCAACTATTTGGTCGAGTACATGCGGTTCGTTTCATTCATACATACATACATGCTTTATACATTACAATACAATACAATACCATACATTCCATACCAAAGGCATACATACTTACAATACATACTAGGAAGACAGTACGAGTCAACCGTTTATACTTACCGAGTACTCACCGCATTACGGAGATACAATTCTCCAATACATACAAAGGTCTTTTAGCCTTATTACACACCCGGGTTAATCGGGTGTTCAATACTCTTTTACTCCGGGTCAACGACTTACAATAGTCAAGACCAATACAATACAATACTTACATTCTTACATACTTTACTTCCAGTCAAGTCGGTGTGACCTCCGGGCAGGGAGTACTACCTCCCACCACCGGGCTTTAAGGTGGCCCACTAATCCAGGATGCTACCCATTCAAGGGAATTGGTCCAAGGAAAAGATCATAGCCAGGATTCGGTTCCAACCTCTTGTGGTTCCTTATCCTCACGCGTGGCCGAAACTATATCGGGCTTCTACTCATTCCATTTTACTCATTACCCATGTTAGGAGTTAGGTTGTTAGGAATTAGTAGAAGTCCATACTTATTTCCATACATACATACAATACACAAGTACTCATACTTACACATACACTTCATTTCCATTCATTCATTTCATGAATTATACAAACTAAATGTTCAAGAGCAATAAACAAGAACAATATAGTTCAAACAAAATTATGTGCAATATAAATCCGATTCAGGCATTTATCTTGTTGGTGATCACATAAGCACACAAATCGGGGTAACCAAGTTAGGATACAGGGCATGAGGAAATCATACCGTACACCGTCGTTTTCGTACTACCGGTTCCTTTGATGTTCAACTACTTGCTTCCTATACATACATGAAGTTGTATGATCAATAAACTATCATTGATTCAACCTACTCCTTCATTAATACTCCTAATGTATACTTGCTACTCCTCTACATTCATACTTGATTATTAAACCCATTCTTTTCTCATTACTCTTATTTTTTCTTTCTTACCTTCACTATTTCATTTATAGTGCACTACTACATATATATGCATATATGTATATAGGCATATATATATATATAAATATACATATGATTGCTATAATCATATTATAAAAATACTCTTTTTTTTTTAAAGACTCGACCGGACTTGCGACCGACCTTGCAAGTCCGGTCCATTCCAGTAGGTTGCATCGCGTGAAAATTCCAGGGCCGACCGACCTTGCAAGTCCGGTCCCAAGGTCGGTCCATTCCAGTAAGTTTCGTATTTGAAAATTTTGGCCCAACCGACCTTGCAAGTCCGGTCGCAAGGTCGGTCCATTCCAGTAGCTTACAAGACGGAAAATTTTTGAGTCGACCGACCTTGCAAGTCCGGTCGCAAGGTCGGTCCATTCCAGTAGGTTTCTGACGGAGAAATTTCTGGTCCGACCGAACTTGCAAGTCCGGTCGCAAGTCCGGTCGATTCCAGAAGGTTTCCCGTCTTTGTAAATCTGGGCTCGACCGAACTTGCAAGTCCGGTCGCAAGTCCGGTCCGGCCCAGTACTTCAGTTTTAAAAATCTGTTTTTGGGTGTTTTCTTTACCCATTGTTTCCCCAATCTTTACTAATACTTCCCACATGATTTAGCACTAATTAAACCCTCTAAATCACCTTGTTTCATCCACCAAACTTACTACTCCATTCCTACCCAACTTACACCAATTTTCATCATCTCATTTCAACACTTACACTATTTTTCTCCACACTAATGCTACAGATTTTTAACTTCCTTCTTATGCTACAGATTTTCACTCAAACTTCTATGCTCCATTACTTCCTCAACTAATGCTATTCCTAGCATTCAAAATACCTTACTTAACATCCTAGTTACATCCCATATACAAACTCATATGCAAATCTGTTTCAAACTACAAAACACTCTCATTACACTTCTCCAAATACACCTAGTTGCTACCTAGGTTACTTCCTTCTCTCAAACACTTAAGTCCTCTCATTCCTACACAAAATTTGACATAGTCTCCCCTATATTTCTTACTTCACTCACACACCATTTCAGCTCACAATCATTCATTTTCACAACCTGTTTATACAACACATTATACTCACATTTCAACACTACTACAACACAATAAATTCCTGCACATACACATATGCTACCCAATGTTTTCCCAAGTTTTAACATCATTTAAAACTTCAAAACTGTTACATTCTCTTCTCCAATACACTACTACATTACTACTACTCATTACTCAATTACATTACTCATTTTACTTACTCAAAAACTGTTACAATGCAATACATACTAACCCAAGGTAAGAGCATTACCTTGACTTGCTAGTTTCTTTCTTTCCTTTCCTCTTCTTCTTTTCCTCTTTCTTTCTCCTTGTTCTCGGTTTCAATGAGGTTCACACACCAAGTGCTACAACCCATACCAATACACAATACCAATTTAGCATCCATTTTATACTAACCCTAGAATTTAAGTTTTAGGGTTTAGAAAAGAGTGTTACCTTCCAATGAGTAGATGAAGTTCTTGACTAGCAAGAGGACAATATTTCTAGCCCAAGAAGGAGCCAAAATCGGCTGAAGCAACAAGGAAGAAGCATTCAAAACTGAAAATTCTTAAAATGCTAATGAGAGCTAGAAACGATGGATTTTCGAACTACTTTTTACCTCAAGATGATAAGGAGGTGAAGGTGCTTCTAATGGTGGCTTCAAATCTCCAAATGGTGAACACCCATAAAATCGAAAATGGAGCTTTTGGATTTTTGAAAGGAGGAAAGTGTTCTCCTTTGCAAGGGGATTACAATGGTACTAATTTTGTAATTTTTGGAGCAAGTTTAGTGGGTTAACAAGAGGAGAGAAGGAGGGAGTTGAGTTGGTTTCTTCCTTCCTCCATGGATGTCGCAGGTGCAAGGAGGGAGTTCAGAAAATAGAGAAAGAGAGGAAGGAGGGTACGTGAGAGGAGGAGGGGAAAGTGAGGAGAGAGACTATTTTTTTCTCTTTTATTTACTTTGCTTGTCTTTTAGCACATAAGAGAAAATAAAGAGAGGGGGAGGCTAATAAAAATCGGCCCACATGTGCACACACACTCACATTTTTATTTTTATTTGCAAAGTGGACACACTTAGTTTGTTTATTTGCATTCTCACCCCACAACTTACCGGTTGTTACAATCCTCACTAACCGGTACCCGTTTTCCGGAATTTTCTCGTTTAATTAATTTTATTGGTTCTAAAGCTTCACTAATATTTATTAGTGACTATTTAGTTGGCCAAAATTGTTACGAGTCTGTTTGACCCGCTTAAAATCACGCTTTTCCGGTTTCCTCGAAAAACGCGCTTTAAGGTTCGTTTATGCTTTTAACCCATTGTAAAGGTCCGTTTTCTTCGGGATTTGTTCCCTCGTATTTATTTAAGTGTAATTAAGCCTTTAAAAATATAATTAGCCTAATTAATCACTGTTTTTAATTACGGGGTATTTCAATATGTAAGGTCAAGTTGTGTCTATTTGTAAAGTCAGTACCCTAGAGTAGCAACCAATGAAAAGCCACTTCCTTATATTATAAATATGGGGTGTTGTAAAAAATTTTGACAAGTCAATCAATCAAACATTTTTGTCGATCTCCTCCATCCATCTCCTGTTATTTCCTTTGAGAGAAAAAGGGGAAGAGAAATCAGGCGAAAAGAGGAAGGAGATAAAGGAAAAGAAATAGAAAAGAGAGAAAAAATAGGAGAAGTTACGGGAAAGAAATGAAAGGGAAGTTAAAAAAAGTGTGTGCGAAGATATACGAAGGGAAGAGAACTTATAAAAAAAAGGAGAATAAGAAATGGCTTCAAATTTTCTATTTGTGTTTTCTTGTCTTACAAAAGACAATTATGAAAATTGGAGCATTCGTATGAAGACTTTGCTTGGAAGCCAATAAGTATGGGACATTGTAGAGATATGCACCACATGTACATCAACAACCCCTGCAGATGATGTAAAAAGCAATAGAAGAAAGATCAGCAAGCTCTCACCCTTATCTATCAATGTTTAGACGAGACCATGTTTACAAGAGTTGCAAACAAGACAACGGCAAAAGAAGCATGGAAATTCTGAAGAACTCTTACCAAGGCGTGGAAAAAGTGAAGAAAGTCCGCCTTCAAGCATTGCGAGGAGAGTTCGAAGCACTTCAGATGAAAGAATCCGAAACAATTACAGATTTTTTACAAGAGTGCTTGTCGTGGTCAACCAAATGAAAAGATATGGTGAGAAAATTGAAGATATTAGTATGGTAGAGAAAATTCTTCGATCTCTACATGCAAGGTTTGATTACATAGTAGTGGCCATCGAGGAGTCCCAAAAGTTGGAGACCATGACAGTAGATCATCTCATAGGGTCACTACAAGCCCTTGAAGAGAGAACTACAGAAAGAAAAGAATCTTCAACCGAAGAAGCCCTAGCCACACAACTCACATTAAAAGACGATGATCGTGAGAGGACCACATGAGGGTGTGGTAGAGGAAGAGGTCAGGGTAGAGGAAGATAAGGACGAGGAGGATGTGGAAGAGGAAACCAAGACAATTTTGGGGAAAGAAGCCAAAATTTTAGAGGTCGTAGAAGAAGATACAATCAGAATCAAAGAGGGGACACGTACAAAATTCAATGTTACAAATGTCAAAAATATGTCCATCTTGCACGTGATTGTTGGAGTGCAAAAAAATCAAATAATAAAGATACCAAGTTTGCACAAACATGGAGAATGATGTTGTTTTGCTATTTTCAAATCAAATCGAGAATGGTGTCAAAACAAATGGGTGGTATCTTGATAACGCGGCAAGCAATCACATGTGCGAGATAAAAGCAAGTTTGTGGAGATCGATAATTCTATCAACGGATCTGTCACATTTGGATTTAATGCCAAAGTATCCATCAAAGGAAAAGGCACCGTGATGATTCGTACAAAGAATGGTGATCATCAATTCATCGGTAATGTGTATTACATACTAAGCATGAAAAGTAACATTCTAAGTATTGGACAACTCGTGGAAGGAGGTTATGAGATTAATATGAAAAATCGAATGCTTTTCCTAACGGACAGTTATGGAAAAATGGTTGCAAAGGTGCCGATGTCAGATAATAGAATGTTAATTCTTGATATTGAGACTATCGCTGCAAAGTGTCTAAAAGCTTATGTCAAAGATGAATCCTAGGTTTGGCATCTTAGGCTTGGACATGTGAACTTTGAAATATTGAAGATGATGGGTCATAAAAGGATGGTGAAAGGTCTCCCATATATCAACCACCTAGAACAGTTTTGTGAAGGATGCTTGGTTGGAAAGCAATTTCGGAAGAGTTTTCCAAAAGAATCCACTACAAGAGCAAGAAAATCACTTGAACTTATTCATGCTGATGTTTGTGGGCCGATCGCACCAACGTCCCTTGGTTCAAGTCGGTACTTCCTACTCTTTATATATGATTATAGTAGAAAGACATGGGTTTATTTCTTGAAGGAAAAATCTGAAGTTTTCTCTATGTTCAAGAAATTTAAGTCTTTCATTGAAAATCAAAGTGGATATTATATCTAGTCAATGAGAACGGACAGAGGTGGTGAATTTAATTCACATGAATTTAATGAATTTTGTGAAGTGAATAGCATTAGAAGGTTTCTGACAGTTCCAAGGTATTCTCAACAAAATGGTGTGGTAGCAAAAAAAAGAATCGAACCATTTTCAATATGGATCATAGTATGTTGAAGAGCAAGGACATGCCAAACGAATTTTGGGCTGAAGCGGTGGATTGTGCAGTATATCTTTCCAACCGTTGTCCCACAAGAAGCATTTATGACAAGACCCCTCAAGAAGCCTGGAGTGGTTTCAAGCTAAATTTGTCTCACTTAAGGATATATGGATCTATTACCCATGTGCATGTTCCAGGTCAAGAAAGGATAAAGCTTGTCAGGTTTTGACAAAAGGAAAACCTGCTTTCTTTATTTCTTGATTCTGGGAGAATATGTGTTATGAGAGACGGTAATTTTGAGAAGTTTTTTACTTCTACTCCTCTGAGAGAAGTGTTATTTATATTCTATTCTAACTAACGGATATGTGACAAAATCATTACATATAAAGTGTCCTAATATACACTCTAGAAAAGTACAGACAATCCCTAGGAGATACATACTAAAATATACCCTAAGTACATCCTAATACCTCCCCTCCCCCTCAAAAAGTGCAGTCTTAGATGTTGTTGGGCAGAGAAGATGTGCTCTTTGTGTCTGTCATGTAAGTTCATCCGCTTCCATTTGCTTTCTGTAGGCCCAACTCTTCAAATGAGTTGTAATAGCTCTTGCTTATGAGCGGCTTTGTCATCAAGTCTGCAAATTGATGAGTGCTGGGACCATAATTTACTTGTATTAAACCTGCCTGCAACTTTTCACGCACAAAATGACAGCCTATTTCAATATGTTTAGTGCGTTCATGAGAAACCGCGTTTCTAGCAATGTGTATGGAAACTAGGTTATCACATTTTAGAGAAATTTTGGATATGTTTGTAACTCCAATTTCATTTAGGAGTCTACTAAGCCAGCTAAGCTCTCCTATAACATGTCGCATGGCTTTGTGTTTTTCTTCAACAGAAGAAAGAGAAATGGTTGTTTGTTTCTTGGATTTCCAACTTAGAGGAGAACCTCCCAGGGGTACGTAATATTCAGAAATGGGTCTTATGGTAATTGGGCAAGAAGCCCAATTTGAGTCACAATAAGCCTCTAGTTCATATTCTAGTTTGTTATTAAAGTATAACCTGAAACCTGATGTTCCTTTAATGTAGGGTAAAGTGTGATATGCAGCCTTGAGGTGTTCAGTTGTTGGTGTTTGTAAGAATTGGCTTAGAAACTGCACAACGAAGGCTATATCAGGTCTTGTGTTGGTTAAGAAGTATAATTTACCCAGAGGCGGACCCAGAGATTGAAAGTTGTGGGGTCATTGACAAATAAAATTTACTATAGTTATTTTTTCTAAAATTTATGGGGTCACTGACACATAAAATATCTAACATATAATAAAAAAAACTACATTAGAACTTACTGTAACTAATTTTTGTCACAAAAGTCATGGGGTCACGTGACCCCGGGTGCACCCACATGGGTCCGCCCCTGAATTTACCTACAAGGCATCTGTAGATAGTGGGATTTTCCAGCTTAGAGCCAGAATTTGTGTGGAGCTTTATGCTGACTAAAAGAGGGGAAATAGAAACTTTGGTGTTTTGCATGTTGAATTCTCGCAAGATTTGGTTAACATAACGCTGTTGTGACATTATCATCCCATCATTTGTTTCTAAGAATTCCATCCCTTAGAAAAAGTTTAGTCTTCCTAAATATTTTATTTTAAATTCTTTGTCAAGTTGTCTTTTCAAATATTTTACTTGTTTCACATCATTTCCAACAACCAAGATGTCATCTACATATACTCCTAGCAGGGTTATGGTGTTTTTCTGGTCCTTGATAAAAAGAGAGTGGTCATCTGAGAGTGTTTGAAACCTAGGTTTCAAAGGAAGTTGGCCAGTTTTCATGTCATTGATGTGAGGCTTGTTTCAGGCCATAGAGGGATTGTGCAGTTTGCACACTTTCCTTTCTTCATTCACTTTCAGTCCCTCGGGTATGTTCATGTAAACATCTTCATGGAGGTCTCCATGAAGAAAAGCTTATGTTTACATCTAGCTGATCCAAAATCCATCCCTTTTTTATTGCTATGATTATTTAGGCTCTAACCGTAGTTAAATTAATGACTGGAGAGAAAGTCTTTTCGTAGTCCAAACCATGTTTTTGGGTGAAACCCCTAATAACCAATCTTGCCTTATGTTTTTCCAAACTCCCATCTGCCCTAAATTTTAGTTTGTAGACCCATTTGCAACTTATAGGACGCTTACCTCTAGGGAGTTCAACAATGGACCGTGTTTCATTTTCTCTAAGGGCTTTGAGTTCTTCGGCCATAGCCTTTACCCAATTTGAGTCCTTGCTGGCGGCCTTGTAGTTAGTTAGTTCAGTAAGGTTGTGTAAGTTTTGAATGAGTCTATTTGTGTTTGAGGGTAGACTGCAAGAAAGGACGGTTCTAGCAGGAATGTGATCAGTCAAAGCGGTGATGGTTGTTTGGTGATGGAAGTTGGAATCTGTGTTTTAAAGTCTATAATTTATGATGGTGGGAAAAATATTAGGGTGATCTGTGTTCATGGAGCAGATGTAGTCATTGTACTTGGCTGGAGGTTTGTGTGGTCGCGTTGATCTTCTTAGGGAACTGGGTTCTGTTGGGGCATGTTCTGGTTTAGTGGGGTTTGAAATACTGAAGTGTTCTTCTGCGAAATCAGTATGAGGATAAGACTCTTCTCTTATCTCAGAATGCTGAGACGTACAAGGGTCGTCCTCATTATTACAGGTGGAAAGAGGAGGAGGTAAAAACACATCAGTATTTTGCAAATCCTCACGCAAAAGGTTTTTCCATTCCATGTTTCTGAGAGGGAATTATGTTTTCAAAAAATACTAAGTCATGAGTGACTTTAATTTTTCCTTGTCTTGGAACTAGGATTTTGTATCCTTTGTGTTATACCCAAAATCTCTACCCTCATTTGAGCGAAAAGGGGTATTTCTAGGGTTGAAGGGGTAAGGTTCATATGATCAGTGATAGCATGAAAACTGAGACAAGTGGTATGTTTGACATGAAATCAAATTGGTATAGTGGTGAAGAGTATAAAAGAGATACAAGAAGTTAATGGTTTGAGGCTAATGATAAACAACTTTTGTAGTTTCGCTTTCTTTTTAATTGTCTTTTTCGCTTTCTTTTTTAGTTCTCTTTTTTATTCTAACTTTCAAAATCAGATTTCATTTGTAAAGTAAAAATCCAAAAACAAAAAAAAAATGCTTCTTTCCTTTTTTTTGGTAGTTTAATTTCTTTTAAAAAATCCAAAAAACAAAAGAAAAAACTTTTGAAATCGTGATTCCATGGAAAAAACTAAAACAACAATCGTAATCTCATCTCATTTTTCGTTAGTTGTTTTACACTTTTTTATGATTATCCTTTTCTTTATCCTTCTAGGAATTGGTTTATTTAATTGCTTCCAATGTTCAAAATCCAAAAAATAAAAGAAAAATGATTGTTATGATTTTTTTTAGATGTTCCTTTTAGTTTCTATTTTATTTTCATAGTACCTTATTTTTCCCTGAGCTTAATTTATTTGATTATTTAAAAAAAAACTTTCAAATTCTCTTTGGACGGGAGTGTTGAAAAAAAAGAAACAAAAATATTGTTGTTTGCATCCTCGTTGATTGTTTTCAAATTTCAAATGTAAATCCTTTTTTATTTTATGTTTACTAGTTGATTTATTTCCTTTTAGTTGTTTTTTTAATATTGTTAACGTTTTAGTTAATTAACCCTTTCTTTTCGGTAGGTTTTTATATACTTATATTTCTTTTTTTTTCTTCTTCAATCTTATCTCTTATTTTTCTCTTAGCTAGTTTATTTAACTTATCATTTTCAAAATTCAAAAACAAAAGTTTGTTAGCTTATCGTCAGCCTTCTAACCTATAATATAACATATTTTATTATAGGCCCTCTAACATTTTAATGGCCCCCCAAATTCTCAAAGCTGGCTCCGCCCTACTCCCAACTTGCATTTACTACTTTACTTCATTACTGCTACCACGTTCATAATACAAGAAGAAAAAAACATTGAGGAGTCTTGTGCAAATACTAAACCACCAAACCACAACTACATGTGCTCGTCTTCATCGTCGTCCCCCTATGCCTAGACGTTCATATTCTCATCACAACAGACAGACATATTCCTCTCTCGTAACATGCAAACCAGCATTTACGGCAAACAACAAAACGAGCTTTCTCTTGCAATCTAATAGCCCTTCAACATCGGCACCACCGTTCTGTCTATCACCCTCGTCCCTGCGCTATCATTGGCATTGTCTCAGCAAGGGTACGTTGAAAAACCCAAACGTCTTCACCATCCACCATCATTAATGTCGTCACCCACCACTGACCGCTGCACATCAGCCCAATGCCATCGTTTTATACATCGGTTGAATCGGATTGATTGGTCCACCATCAACATTCATTGTCAATCCGGACGATCTCGTCATTAACTGCTCAACGCCGTTGGTCAAATTTCCTAACTCTCGTTAACAATCGTCTGTATTAAGGACCAAAATAATTCTGGCCCACTATAACTTAACCCAATACAAATATCTTATACAGCCTGTCATATAAATACTCTCGATACATCTCTGTATGCAAGCTAGGGATGTAAAATATACTTTCCGATCAATGAAACAGTATTGACGGCTTACAACATTTCTCCTATCTCAACTATGGTATCAGAGCTGTAAATCAGCGTTTTGCTCAATTCCCTTTCCTGCGAGAGCCATGGCACACATAGAATTGTCAGGCACCAATGCTACCGCCAATGCCGGTGCTGGAGCTACATCTCAATCCCCTGGGCGTACGCATACAGTCCCTGAATAAGGAGGTGGATCTGTGTCTGCTTCATCCACTTTTACTTTTCCTTCTTTGATCTCCTCTGCTGGCAACTTCATCAAACTCGGTCCAGGTAACTTCCTTATCTGGAAGAAGCAAACTGAACCCTATTTGAAGGGGCACGGTCTGTTTGACCTTATTGACGGCACCTTGCCTGCACCATCTATAATCAAAACAGATCTCACAGTAAATGAAGAGTATACAAGGTGGAAACAACTGGATCAATTGGTAATGTCTGTTATCACTGCCTCACTATCCGAAAAAGTAGTGTGCCAAATATTAAGTTGTGATCATGTTGCTTCCATTTGCAAATGCATAACTGACATGTATGCCACTCAGAATGAGGCTAGAATTATGCAAACAAAGAGCCAACTTATGGATCTGAAAAAGGGATCTGATTCTATGTTGATTACTACAACAAGGCTCAAAATCTAGCAGCCGCTGGTGCCCCCCTCTCAAATTCTGATATGAATTCCTATCTCCTTCGTGGCCTTGGTGCTGAATATGACTCCCTTATAACCACTACTTTAACTAGATCTGACCCAATACCCACATCTGTCCTCTTTGCCCACATGCTCCGTGTTGAGACACACCTCAATCACCAAACTCAAAACCTTCAATCCACCACTCAAATGTCCCTCAATGCCACTACCACTCAAATTTCTCCAACAGAGGCCGTGGCCGCAACAACTCCCGTGGGAGATCTGACTCCTCTAGAGGGCGGGGCAGGGGCAGACAATAATAACAGCAACCATACAATCCCTCATCCTTTAATCAACTTTCTGGCAAATCTGACCCTCGCCCCAGTTGCCAGATATGTGAGAAGCCCGGGCACACTGCTAAAACCTACTGGCACAGGTTCAATCAATCATACCAGGCCTCTGCTCCCTTCTCTTTCAGTGCCCATTATACCAACACTCTTCCTACTGAAAGCCTATGGTATCTATACAGTGCTACTACTAACCATTTTACCAATGACTTTGCTAATCTCTCATTGGACAGTCAGCCCTACGGTGGATCAGATTTTGTCTCCCTAGGAAATGGCACTACTCTACCTATACAGCATCAGGGAACAGACAGGATACTCACACATAATGGCCAATTTATTTTATCTAGCCTACTTCATGTGCCCGATCTCACCAAAAATCTAATTTCTGTTCGAAGATTTTGCAATGATAACGATGCTTACTTCGAATATCATGTCTCTCATTTTTGTATAAAGGATCAAAGTACGGGGAAGCTTCTTCTTCAAGGAGGAGTCAAAGATGGTCTATATTGCCTACCTCAACTCCAGGACTTACCAGCCCCTCAACTACACTTGACAACAAAAACAGATGCTATTACATGGCATTTCAGACTAGGCCATCCCTCTTCTAAAACTACAAAACTCATCATCAATAAATATGGTTTACAAAGCACTCATTTAAGTTCTTTTGCTTCAGTTTGCCTCGCGTGTTCAAAGGGAAAATGCACGCTTTACCTTATGCTCAATCTCACACTTAGACTACTACTCCTTTTGAACTAGTGTTTATGGATCTTTGGGGTCCTGCCCCCCTTATTGGGTCTGATGGGTCAAAATATTTTCTCTCAGTTGTTGATGATTTTACACGATATCTGTGGATTTTTCCAATCTCTGTTAAATCTGCTAACGCTCAACTTGTTTTACCGTTTATTCAGTTCGTCAAAAATCAGTTTTCTACCCTAATTCGAGCTGTTCAGACGGATGGTAGTGTAGAATTTAAACCACTTATGCCAATCTTCAAGGCACAAGGCACCCATCATCGGATTACTTGCCCATATGCTCACAGTCAAAATGGGAGTATTGAAAGCTGTCACCGTTCCATTGTTGATAAGGGTCTAACCCTCCTTGCTCAGGCTCATGTTCCTCTCATCTTTTGGGATAGGGCTTTCACTACTGCTGTGTTTCTTCTCAACAAGACACCGATGGCAGCAATAAATCACAGCACCCCTCATGAGCTTCTATTTGGTAAATCTCCTAACTACACTTGTTGATTCCTACCGTGTGAGTATAGAACTGACGAAGAACAGCGAACTAGTGTTGACAACAGTACAATCCAAACGACAATTATTAATAATCATGTATCACACCTGACACAAGTATTACACGTAGAGAAGTTCTTCCCTACAATCTCACGAGTCCCACTGCTCAATTCACGTTAAGAAAGTTTGTCTCCCTCAACCCCTATTATCTGAAGTTCTACCCCGTATGAAACTTCAGATGTTTAACCCTAGTTCCAGAAACAAGCTTGTAAATTGTCTATCCTGAAATCCTCTATATTTCCCTCACCCGTGTTTCCCTTTGCGTTCTTTGGAAAAACTTAATTCTAACCCTAGATTTACAATCTCATATATAGATTCGGAAAATCAAATAACAGCCTATTATTCGAGATTTTATTTATCTTTAACAGATATATAAAATCGTGTTGAGATATTCTATCTTCTCCCTTTGTTTTCTCGGTTCAAGACTGATGAACGTCTTTTGAAGTTGATCTTATCGTAGACTTCAGTATTGGACTGAGTTTGCCGATCAAAATAGCATCAACAACACTTTCCTACGTGTGTTTGGGTGTGCTTGCTGGCCGAATCTCAGACCATACAACAAGCATAAAATGTCCAAGAGAACCACTTTATGTGTATTCTTGGGCTACAACCTACATCACCATGGTTATGTCTACCTTGACCCATCTACTAACCGCTTCTACAACTCCCGTGATGTGATCTTTGATGAGAAAACCTACCCCTTTCAAAACTCTCACTATACTACAACCCCTTCCTCATCTACCACACCTACCACCATTCTATCTACCCTTCATCTCCCACATATGCCTACTTCTTCACACTCACCTACTCAACCCTTCACTCCAACTTGCCATCAGTCTCCTCATAATAATCCTCTTCGAGCGCCACAGATTACTCATCAACCTAACTTCACACCTTCTCCTACACCAACACCATCCCCAACTACACCACCCACCACAACTCCCTCTCCCTCTCCTGAACCTGCTCATCCTATGGTTACAAGGGCCCGCAACAATATTTACCGTCCCCTTGTTCGAACAGACGGGACCATACCCTGGCCACAAACTCACACCACCTCCACAGTCCCAGATAATCCCACATTCACTCAAGCCTTGAAGTATCCCGAATGGAAATGTGCTATTTTTCAAGAATATCAAGCCTAATGAATAACAACACCTGGAAACTGGCTCCCCCTCCCACCAATACTCCCATTCTAGGGGTTAAGTGGGTTCTCAAAACTAAATATCACTCAGATGGATCTATTGAGTGACGGAAAGCGTGCTTAGTGGCTAAGGGCTACAATCAAATTCATGGTGTGGATTATTTCGACACCTATAGCCCAGTTATCAAACCCACAACAATCAGAGTCATTCTATCCATTGCTTGTGCTAGTAATTGTCCAATTAAACAGCTAGACATTCAGATCACGTTTCTCCATGGTGATTTATCTGAACATGTCTATATGGCTCAGCCCCCCGGATTCAAGGATCCCACTAATCCCACATTCGTTTGCAAACTTCAAAAAGCCTTGTACGGGTTGAAACATGCCCCATGGGCCTGGTATCATAAGTTGTTCGACACTCTCATCTCCCTAGGGTTCAAATCCTCGAAAGCTGATACCTGCCTTTTCTTATATAATTGGTATGGTGAGACCCTATTTTTACTAATCTATGTAGATGATCTGGATATCACCGGGAGTTCTCTCACCCTGGTTTCAAAGTTCATCAGCCTACTGAAATACCCCAAACTAATAAAACATGGATTAAACATCTAATCACATTAATTAAGGCCTAAACATGCCTAAAAAGTCAACTGAGAACAACAGTGGTCAACACAAAGCATGGTATTGCACCCTTTGACTGTGTAGGGTAAATAAATACCCAAATGAACTACTTAGGACCTAAAAATTTGTCCTAAGCTTATTAATACTTTAAGAAACATATTAGAATTGTTTGACAACACTCCAACACAAAGAACAAGCATTTACATGCTTCAAGGTCAAGTAGGGCAAAAATGTGCTCTAAGAGAACCTTAAAGGTATAATGACCTCTAAATGACATAAAATTGGATACCATGATCAAATATCATGTAAGGAACACAACAAAACCGTTCTCAAAGAAATAGAGCTCAGAAACACCTTGCGACACAAAATGTGCACTAAAACACCTTAAACACGTTTTTGGTGTAATTGCCTTCTAAATTGGTTTTTAATGGGCTTAAAGGTTATAATTACCTTTAAATATGATAATATATCATATTATATCATATTAGGAATTTAATTCCAGAAATTTACAAATTTTTACAAAGTTTATATTAAAATATTAATAAAACCCAAAAAGGGAGCCCGCTTGAGTCAACATTGACTAAGAATGGTCAAGAGGTCAAATTTTACCCCTTGGACCTCATGGGGTCGGCAGCCACAGGCAGGGGGAGTTTAAATTCGCCACTTGCAAGCACAAGAGACAAGCTTCCAACACATTCCTTAAATTAAGGGACTACTTTTACCTTTTTTAATACTATAGTCTATATATCACACTTTTTGGCTCCTTGATTGATTCAGCCATCAAAAAACGTTTGAGACCCCATTCAGCCCCTCCAATAATCGATGCCACCCATCTATGGTGTGTCATCACACACTAAATTCATTAAACAAGTCAAAAATGTGTTTTAAGAGAAATTTGACCTATCTCTCTCATTAGCCTTGCTTCCCAGCCGACACCAAGGCTCCTCATCCTCCCTTTGGCTTATCCAAACCGTGGCTAACATGCCAAATACATAGGAGAACAACAATTGACATAGGTAAGCTTATTAAGCCATTTTGTGTTCAATTTCTTCACAATTCTTTCCTCTTTCGGTGGATCAAAGCATCAACCATTTCCATCCATGGATCTAGGTTGTTTTGGAGGTTAAATGAAGGAGGAATCTCGACATTAACAAGGGAAGAAGGTGGAGAAAGCTAATCTTGTTCTTAAGGTATAAAAATGTGCTTTAAGCACTTATCTTTTGATTTTCTTTAGATCCGGTTGTAAAACCTGTTCTCATAGCCTTATAATCTTATTCTTAACATACTTATTCAGTGGATCTATCAAGAGCTTCAAGGTATAGCCAGATCTAAGCCAAAAACACCATTTTTGGCATTTTAAACAAGGTAAAAATTAGCCATCTTCGAATCTGAGTTATACCAGTTTAAAGCTTGGTTTTAGTAGACCTTTTGATGCTCTTTTGCTTCTGTAAATTTAGGCCGAAGAAAACCCTTGGCTATCTTGGTATTCTAAGGTAAATTTTACCTTGAAAATTGACATTAAACACTTCTTATGGTTAGATCTTGCTTGGAGACTAACCATGCCTTAATTGCTGTTTGAAAACATGTAATGATGCTGTGGAAATTTTATCCTAAGCAGGCCGTGGCCAAACAAGGCCTTAACTAGGCAAAAACAAGGTATAAATCACTTAAACCTACACTTGATATATTAATATGTGTTTATACATATTTATATAAATGTGCTGTGAGTGAATGGTATTATTAAGGTCTTATTTTGACCTTAGGTTATTAAGGAATGGTTTAATAAATTTTATAACTAATTAATTAGCATAATTGTCAAATTTAAGACATTATGTGGAAAATTGGTAAATAAGGAAAAGATGTGTGTAAGGCCAAGAGTTTAATGCATTTTTGGGCATTTATGTGTAATTTATTTTATAATCTATTGTTTGTAATAAGGCCATGTACTTTAGGCCATTTTATTTATGCATTTATAAGCTTTTAATTAAGTTTAGGTGGTGAATAAATATTACCGCATGGAATTGGGGTTATAATGTAAATAAATTAAATTTGGGGGCTATAAAAGGATATAGCCCGAAATTTAGAGGTTTAAAGGAGTTTTAAATAAAATTATAAGATTATATAAAGTTTTGGGGTTAAATGGTAATTTCTAGAAAGTTTGGGTATAAAACCGTAATATATGGTTATTGTTGGTCAAGGAAATATTAAGGTGGTCAACCTTGACCATATGGTAGGTTTTGACCAAATTAAATAAGTTAGATAACTTATTTAAGGTTTTATAATAGATAAGTGTTTAATGGTAATATTTTTATAACATATGTGGTAAATATGTTATTACCGAGAATTAAGGGTGTAAAAGGTATTATAAACACCCATGGCTATTAGGAATTTTTAGGAATTTATTGGGTTGATTTTGGAATTAAGAAAACTATATATGTATAATATAGTTATTATGTCATTATGACACTTTGGAGAAATATAAGTGGTGGTATAGCAAATACCGAATATATGAGTTAATAAGGGTAATTATAACCCTTTGGTGAAATTTGGTGATTTTTAGAATTATATAAAGTATTTATTAGGATATGTGTATAATATATAGTTTTAATGATATTATAAAACTATGTTATAATAGGGCCAAATGGCAATTATAGAACAGCACAAGGGCTGTTCGGAATTTACAAAAAATAACCATAGGTTATACTCTTTTATAAGTTAAAAATGTTATATTATAAGGTATATATAACATGGTATAAATAATGGGGTGATTTTGTAGATAAAGGAAACTATGGTTTATGGAAAAGAATAAGGTATAAATATATATGCCATGCGGCAATATATAATAGTTTTGTATAAAAACTATAGGTTATGAATTAAGGAAATAAAATATCATATTATAGGATATTAGTATTCGGTATAACATTACATAATGTTATGTGGTCAAAATGGAATTTAAATAAATTCAAGGGCTGTACCGAAATATTAAAGGTTGGAAAATGAATTTTAGACTATGGTCTATAATGTTATAAATGTTATAACAATTATAGGGTTTAGGTGGGATTAATATAAGTAAGGGTATTCACATTAAATAATGTGACAAACTATAAATAAATGAGATTTATAAACTAAGGTATTTATTGAATAAACCTTAGGAGTTGTAATTATACAACATAAAATGTTACATAATATTAGGATAATAATCTTAATATAAGTTGTATAATATAATACGACTAAAGGGAATAATCATCTAATAAAAGATGATAAAATGTAACATATAATATAAGAGTTTATTAAACTCATGGAACTTACCTACGTGGTAAATATATACATACACAAGAATAATGTATATACAGGATGAATATATTATGATTGGAAACCATATAATATAATGGTGGTGGTTATTATAAAAAAAAAGTTGTGAACTATAAGTTATGAGTTTTTGAATGCAAATATTATTTGCTAAAAATAATGGATTATATAATACAATGTATTACAATGGATGGTGGGAAAATGATACAATACGAAAAAGAATACAATATAATATAATCATGCATGCATACATGCAACAATAGGTTATATACCTATATTTAGTGGTGGACAAGATTAAAGAAATATAATGAATTAAACTTAACAGTCGAAATTTTTTGACATACGAGTTTTAAGTAACAAGCCGACCGGTTTAGAGAAACCTGTAACAAATAACTGTAGAAAACAGGGATGAGTTGTCGGGGTTACTTGTTATTCGGAAATACCGGATGTAGTTAGTCATGGAGACTGACTTAGAGTTTTATTACCGTTTAGATCATACTACAGACGGAGGCGCTTGACGAGCTAGTGGTCTACACTGCGCATCCTAGGTCTTGGTGAACGGTATGTAAAGGGGTTTGATCCGAGTTGTCCTAAGGAAACTCCTTGGGCTCGGATTTGGTTGATATAACTTGTGTGTTATATGTTTTGGATACATGTATGTGGTGTGTGCTACTGCATTAATTATTTATGCATGAGCGTCCTACGGGATTAACACTACGTCGACTATAGATCGACTTATATAAACATACATATGCGTTTATTGTGATGACAATGACGGTTACTTAATATAATATCATATTATTAATATTAAGTATATGGTAACCTAAGTAAAACACTTAGGGACGAGTCACGACATTGTCGGTCTCTAGAGCATGGTTCTCGAACATGAATATAACCTTGATTACTTCTAGGTATGCGTGAGACCCATTGGGCAGCCAATTAATAAATTATATTCTCCATAAGACTAAGAGCAGATCTTAAACATTATGAGAGAGAGATGGTATGAGTTGAGGTGAGGAATCCCGGTAGTTTACGAACTACTTGGTTGCGCAGTTGTGATCACTGAGGGGTTTCCGATTGGATTCTGCTCCAGGTTATACCCAACGAGCCCTATTTGGATCGTGGGTCAGGTGGCTACGGCCTTTTCTATGGACGTCTTACGAGACATAAGAGAATAGTCAGGGGCCTCCGGACCTCTGGGAAATGAGCACCTTTGTGTGTACGGGAGGACTACTGTCCATGGTGAGGTTATTGGGTTGTCCTAACATGACGCCCAACTGGTATTAATTAAACATGGTTGGATGGGGCCTTAAAGGCCAAGGTAAACTAACTAAGGAAACTGTACGCTACAGCGATTGTACATTGTACATTGTACATTATAAACTGTACGCTACGGTGATTGTACATTGTACATTATACTGTGGTTATTCGATACGTTCGATATACAATTGTTGGTTGAGATATTAAATGAATGTTTGGTTTGGATGGATGGTTAAGTGTTAATGAATATTTGGATGGATGATTATGTATATTATACAGGTGTATTACAGTATTGATTATAACTGTAAAATGGTAAAGCATGAAACCAATCTAATAATAAGATGGTTAAAATGAGAAGTGACCATTAGGGTCCAGGCCCGGCATACACAGCGCATAGCGCTGATACTACACTCATTGTGCAGGTTGTGACTATTGTCGAAGCGGAAGTGCAGGTACAGGATACTTAGAGTTTACTGTCATTACCGCACAGGGAGTTTGTTTGTATAACAATGAAGATGGTGAATTGTATTATGGTACGGTTATACGGTTATGTATATCAGGATTGGGTAGACGCTCACTTGTCGATGTTTATGATTTATGGACTTAGTATGATGTATAGGAGTTTCTCGTTATCACGGCGGTTAGCAGTTTGTTTATGGGAAGTTGGATGTAGTTTGGCTTCGTTGCTCGCATGGGCGAGTAATGGCCGGTGACACCTGAGTGAGTATTGTTATAGTTATTTATTCTTCCGCTGTAAGACGTTTTACTTATTGCTACGAGAGAGATTATCACGTGATTAAGATGAGGGGTGTTACAAAAGTGGTATCAGAGCGGAGTACCGCTCTGATGACGAGGAAATAGGTTAAGACAGTGAGCTTAGGACTTGGGAAAATTACGGGAAACGTTTGGGTAGTAGGAGACGACTCGTCTTAAAAGATATTGTGTCTAGTAACGCAAATTGCGTGATAGGTTAGCCTTTAAGGCAATTCAATATCGGTAAATTACCGAGTATTTATGTGACATACTGTACTACAGATGTCTGGGGGAACTAGAGGGCGTGGTACTGGAAGAGGTGGAGGCGGTACCCCCGTCATTCCAAGAGTTGCAGAGACGGTTGCTGCCGTTCTCGCACAGTTTGGTACTCAGATAGGAGGAGCACCCGCCCACCCGCCACAGCCCAGGGAAACGAACTGGCTGAAGTCAGTTACCGAGACCCGACCACCTACATATTCTAGGGAGCCAGACCCAGTAGCCTTAGAGCGATTTATTGTTGAATATGAGAAGGCCTATGAAGCTTTACAAGTACCTGCCGACAAGAAGGTCGTCATTGCTGCTTTCCAACTGAAGGATGCAGGCAGCACTTGGTGGAGGTTGGTCAACGACCATCACCTGGCTACGCCCGACTTTTCGTGGGTTGCCTTTGTCGAGTTGCATAGGGGGAAGAACTACCCGGCGCATCTCAAGCAGAAGAAGCGCCATGAGTTCGAGACATTATCCCAGGGAGGTCTGACCGTGGATGAGTACTACGCTCGATTCATTGGTCTGCTGGACTTATCCCATTCTAAACTACTTATCATATTAAATACCTTATGAATGCTGACCCGAAACCTTGAACATGAAATTCTTTCCAAAGAAAGGGCAGCAAGGTCACCAGGGAGAGAAAGGGAAAGAGCCCGTCCTTCGGTTGACCGGCCCAGTTATTGATACTCAGCCTTTGAGATCTACACCTCCTAAGGGTGAGAACACCTACCTCTTAAATTCAATTGTAACCTTAACTTTTACATCATCAGATTGTAACTTAAACTAAATACTACCATCAGGCACCAGACAGCCCCAGCGCCATTTCTATTGCAAGCGTTGTGGAAAGGACCATCCTGGAGTCGACTGCGATGGCCGCAAAGTCGAGTGTCGGTGTTGCCACAAAGAGGGCCACAGGGAATTCAAGTGTTGGATGAACCCTGAGAGCCGTAACTATAGGCCACCAAGGATTACTCAGAAGACCTCAGTTGGAGGATCCGGAGTACCACGAGGCGGTCAGGATGGCCAGACATCTACTGATGCTGGAGCCCAGAAGGGCAAGGGAGTTGATAGGGCATGAGTACCCTGAACTCCATGTGACCGCTGGTGGAAGACTTTTTGCTTACCTTGTTATGTACCTACCATGGATGTTAGACAGAAATGTGTTATGAATAAGTATGTGGGAGTGTGTCATTGACCACTCGCCTTTTGTGTACTACTTTGAGACTAGTTATGTGGACTCGATACGAGTGACCTTGAAACCTTGCCGGATTATATATATGAACAGGATGTTAAAGCTTACATTATCATGTAGCCATACTCGCCGACGCAGAGTCAATGAGATCGGTAATTACTGAACCAGAGTTTCCACCTGCATGGCGCACTTGCTATTGCAAGCGCTATGACAATTAAACCACTGAAATTTCCATCTGCCTTGCGCAATTGCTACAGCAAGTGCAGCAACAACAACATCAACTGCAAATGCAACTGCAACAACTACTACTTTTTAATATTTTATTATATATATAAAAAAAATTATTTTCATATTTTCATTCAAACCTTGAGATTAGAAACCTATGCAACCATGGAAGGACCGTTAGTCCAACCACTGCAACTGGAGAAATGCTACAGCCACTGTGACTGTAAAACACACCAGTTTAAACGTTCGAGGAAGTTTCGGACAGGGCTTATTAGCCAAATACCATCAGTGTATACCCGCATTTAATGCTAATCACTACTAGTGATACATGTTTAGTCCTTATGGACAAGCATACCCTTTGTAGATGCACCACCGTCAGTGAGGATGGTTGGGAAGTGAAGAGCCAAGTTGCTCAAGCTATTATGCAATCTGCAATACATCCAATTAAATGGATGAGGGAACGAATATGAACTATGGATGGGATATGATCAGGATAAACAGGGAGAAAGGGAATATGTATTGTACTCAATGAGATCGAATTAGGAGAACCAAGTTTGCTAAATATAGCACAGATTTTACTTACACCGAGCTGAATAACGCCGACTTATGACACAAATTACCACTGATGCCAGTAAGGCAATAACACTTACAACAAGATAACCAATAACAGGAACTAATGAACAACAAAAAAAAAGAAGAGAAAAGGAAAAAAAAAAGATATCCATCAAAGGGAGATTGACAACAGAATACTTCACAATACCCGTGTGACAGACATTACCAGTTTACTAAATGAGACATGGGACGACCGCACTCCGATAGGAGCATGTGGGCCTGACGGACTTATTTATAAGTTAGTCGGGTAAGTAGTAATGTATCAGTACGGTACCCCATGCTAGTAGACAAGTAGTGTTAGGAACACGAGAAGTAGTCAACTCCATACTAAGGACAGTGATGCAGATTACCTCGAACATGGACGAGAAGAGCCGCAGTTAAACAAACGGGCTAGAGAAATCAAGAACCTTCAACAGAGAGCAGTAGACAGTATATAGTGAAGACAAGGAAACCGTTCAAGAACAGGAAACAGAAGGAAAGAAACAGGAAAACCCATTATGGATGAAAAATATGTAGAATCCTCATAAGGATCAAGCAAACTCTTGCAATCCAGAGGAAATCTACCAGATGGCGTGGACATAAACGCGTGACTACGCAATGATGGGAGACAAAGCTAAATACTAGCAGTTACCTTAAGCAAGGAACAATGGACCTGGAATGTACCACTCACAGGATAATTCGCTCATCTTATCTGTTTGACTCATTAGATATTAGCTGCTGAGAGTTTACGCCTCTGCACTCTGTAGGACTGAGTGTTTTGGTATTGCACTTGTGCAGTTATTAATCTAGCGGGAATACAGAAAGATGTAATGGATATCAACATGAGTGTGTATCAAAGAACTACAACAGTGTGTTACTCCGGTACAAAACCACTTGGAGACACGGATGACAAGCTTTATCTCTGTGGACATGTAGGCTGGTATGTCTTAGTATTAGAAAGACAAGTGCAAATAGCACTAAGTAATAACAGTAGCCACTGTCATATTACACCTCAAGCTGAATGTCAGTGAGAGAAGACACACGCATGTATGCTAGTGATCCAAATGAGAGGATTCACAGCAATGAAAGGAAGCAACTTGAGCCTATGTTCATGGGTCTGCACCTCAGTACGGAGCGAGTGGGCCCATTAGAAAGAACTTGGGAGAGAGCATAAATAGTTTAGTGCCTCACCCTTTATGCATTGTGGAGCCCTGAAGGGCTAGAGTCATACTCGTCTCTCTGATATGAGGATAATCCACGAGTTGGAGAACTCTATGAGAGCCAAGTATCCAGCGCTCCTTGTTGAGCGGCTGTTGTATACTTGTGGGGTACGGGGGCGTAACCCTTTTTAAGGGGGTAGAGCCTCTTGGCTGTGCACTTGTGTGCACTAAGTTTTGTTTGTTTCGTATGCATTGCATACAAAGAATTGGTGGTATGCGGGGCATACGAGGTTTGTTTGTTTGTTTACTTAGTATGCATGGCATACAGTGAATTGGTGGTGTGCGGGGCATACGAGGTTTTGTTGGTTATGGTTGGTACGCGGGGCGTACGTTGTTGGTTTGTCTGTGTGTGATGTGCACTTGTTTGTATGTATCTTATGAGATACCTGTTTGAATGTTGTATATACACCCATGTGTGTAGTACTTTTCTTATGCTACTTGTGATATATGTATTTATATTGCTTTGTAGAATGATTACATATGGTATCGCCTAGATACTAAATGAATCATTAGGTATGGAATGTGGAATGATGGTATGTTATGGACACCTCGGGGAGGTTGTCAGGGTTTGTAGAATTGATAGGAAATGATGGTGCTGATGGATCACCTATATCCATATATGATTGAACTAACGCCACAAAGTGATGGCTATGTGCTGTATAAGCGCAACACGATGTGTGTAAATGATATATCATATAGATATACATTATGGGAACAATGGGTAGTTATACATTTATATACTTACCTATTTGATTAAGCTACTTCGGGACGAAGTCTTTTTAAGGGGGGTAGATTGAAATACCCCAAACTAATAAACATGGATTAAACATCTAATCACATTAATTAAGGCCTAAACATGCCTAAAAAGTCAACTGAGAACAACAGTGGTCAACACAAAGCAAGGTATTGCACCCTTTGACTGTGTAGGGTAAATAAATACCCAAATGAACTACTTAGGACCTAAAAATTTGTCCTAAGCTTATTAATACTTTAAGAAACATATTACAATTGTTGGACAACACTCCAACACAAAGAAAAAGCATTTACATGCTTCAAGGTCAAGTAGGGCAAAAATGTGCTCTAAGAGAACCTTAAAGGTATAATGACCTCTAAATGATATAAAATTGGATACCATGATCAAATATCATGTAAGGAACACAACAAAACCGTTCACAAAGAAAATAGAGCTCAGAAACACCTTGCGACACAAAATGTGCACTAAAACACCTTAAAGCACGTTTTTGGTGTAATTGCCTTCTAAATTGGTTTTTAATGGGCTTAAAGGTTATAATTACCTTTAAATATGTTAATATATCATATCATATCATATTAGGAATTGAATTCCAGAAATTTACAAATTTTTACAAATTTTATATTAAAATATTAATAAAACCCAAAAAGGGGGCCCACTTGAGTCAACATTGACTAAGAATGGTCAAGAGGTCAAATTTTACCCCTTGGACCTCATGGGGTCGGCAGCCACAGGCAGGGGGATTTTGAATTCGCCACTTGCAAGCACAAGAGACAAGCTTCCAACACATTCCTTAAATTAAGGGACTACTTTTACCTTTTTAATACTATAGTCTATATATCACACTTTTTGGCTTCTTGATTTATTCAGCATTCAAAAACGTGTGAGACCCCATTCAGCCTCTCCAATAATCGATGCCACCCATCTATGGTGAGTCATCACACAATAAATTCATTAAACAAGTCAAAAATGTGTTTTAAGAGAAATTTGACCTATCTCTCTCATTAGCCTTGCTTCCCAGCCGACACCAAGGCTCCTCATCCTCCCTTTGGCTTCTCCAAACCGTGGCTAACATGCCAAATACAGAGGAGAACAACAATTGACATAGGTAAGCTTATTAAGCCATTTTATGTTCAATTTCTTCACAATTCTTTCCTCTTTCGGTGGATCTAAGCATCAACCATTTCCATCCATGGATCTAGGTTGTTTTGGAGGTTAAATGAAGGAGGAGTCTCGGCATTAACAAGGGAAGAAGGTGGAGAAAGCTAATCTTGTTCTTAAGGTATAAAAATGTGCTTTAAGCACTTATCTTTTGATTTTCTTTAGATCCGGTTGTAAAACCTGTTCTCATAGCCTTATAATCTTCTTCTTAACATACTTATTCAGTGGATCTATCAAGAGCTTCAAGGTATAGCCAGATCTAAGCCAAAAACACCATTTTTTGTACTCTAAACAAGGTAAAAATTAGCCATCTTCGAATCTGAGTTATACCAGTTTAAAGCTTGGTTTTAGTAGACCTTTTGATGCTCTTTGGCTTCTGTAAATTTAGGCCAAAGAAAACCCTTGGCTATCTTGGTATTCTAAGGTAAATGTTACCTTGAAAATTGACATTAAACACTTCTTATGGTTAGATCTTGCTTGGAGACTAACCATGCCTTAATTGCTGTTTGAAAACATGTAAATGATGCTGTGGAAATTTTATCCAAAGCTGGCCGTGGCCAAACAAGGCCTTAACTAGGCAAAAACAAGGTATAAATCACTTAAACCTACACTTGGTATATTAATATGTGTTTATACATATTTATATAAATGTGCCGTGAGTGAATGGTATTATTAAGGTCATATTTTGACCTTAGGTGATTAAGGAATGGTTTAATAAATTTTATAGCTAATTAATTAGCATAATTGTGAAATTTAAGACATTATGTGGAAAATTGGTAAATAAGGAAAAGATGTGTGTAAGGCCGAGAGTTTAATGCATTTTTGGGCATTTATGTGTAATTTATTTTATAATCTAATGTTTGTAATAAGGCCATGTACTTTAGGCCATTTTATTTATGCATTTATAAGCTTTTAATTAAGTTTAGGTGGTGAATAAATATTACCGCATGGAATTGGGGTTATAATGTAAATAAATTAAATTTGGGGGCTATAAAAGGATATAGCCGAAATTTAGAGGTTTAAAGGAGTTTAAATAAAATTATAAGATTATATAAAGTTTTGGGGTTAAATGGTAATTTCTAGAAAGTTTGGGTATAAAGCCGTAATATATGGTTATTGTTGGTCAAGGAAATATTAAGGTGGTCAACCTTGACCATATGGTAGGTTTCGACCAAATTAAATAAGTTAGATAACTTATTTAAGGTTTTATAATAAGATAAGTGTTTAATGGTAATATTTTTATAACATATGTGGTAAATATGTTATTACCGAGAATTAAGGGTGTAAATGGTATTATAAACACCCATGGGCTATTAGGAATTTTTAGGAATTTATTGGGTTGATTTTGGAATTAAGATAAACTATATATGTATAATATATAGTTATTATGTCATTATGACACTTTGGAGAAATATAAGTGGTGGTATAGCAAATACCGAAAATATATGGGTTAATAAGGGTAATTATAACCCTTTGGCGAAATTTGGTGATTTTTAGAATTATATAAGAGTATTTATTAGGATATGTGTATAATATATAGTTTTAATGATATTATAAAACTATATGTTATAAATAGGGCCAAATAGCAATTATAGAACAGCACAAGGGCTGTTCGGAATTTACTAAAAATAACCATAGGTTATACTCTTTTATAAGTTAAAAATGTTATATTATAAGGTATATATAACATGGTATAAATAATGGGGTGATTTTGTAGATAAAGGAAACTATGGTTTATGGAAAAGAATAAGGTATAAATATATATGCCATGCGGCAATATATAATAGTTTTGTATAAAAACTATAGGTTATGAATTAAAGGAAATAAAAATATCATATTATATGATATTAGTATTCGGTATAACATTACATAATGTTATGTGGTCAAAATGGAATTTAAATAAATTCAAGGGCTGTACTGAAATATTAAAGGTTGGAAAATGAATTTTAGACTATGGTCTATAATGTTATAAATGTTATAACAATTATATGGTTTAGGTGGGATTAATATAAGTAAGGGTATTCACATTAAATAATGTGACAAACTATAAATAAATGAGATTTATAAACTAAGGTATTTATTGAATAAACCTTAGGAGTTGTAATTATACAACATAAAATGTTACATAATATTAGGATAATAATCTTAATATAAGTTGTATAATATAATACGACTAAAGGGAATAATCATCTAATAAAAGAGGATAAAATGTAACATATAATATAAGAGTTTATTAAACTCATGGAACTTACCTATGTGGTAAATATATACATACACAAGAATAATGTATATAAAGGATGGATATATATTATGGTTGGAAACCATATAATATAATGGTGGTGGTTATTATAAAAAAAATAGTTACGAACTATAAGTTATGAGTTTTTGAATGCAAATATTATTTGCTAAAGATAATGGATTATATAATACAATGTATTACAATGGATGGTGGGAAAATGATACAATACGAAAAAGAATACAATATAATATAATCATGCATGCATACATGCAACAATAGGTTATATACCTATATTTAGTGGTGGACAAGATTAAAGAAATATAATGAATTAAACTTAACTGTCTAAATGTTTTGACATACGAGTTTTAAGTAACAAGCCGACCGGTTTAGAGAAACCTGTAACAAATAACTGTAGAAAACAGGGATGAACTGTCGGGGTTACTTGTTATTCGGAAATACCGGATGTAGTTAGTCATGGAGACTGACTTATAGTTTTATTACCGTTTAGATCATACTACAGACGGAGGCGCTTGACGAGCTAGTGGTCTACACTGCGCATCCTAGGTCTTGGTGAACGGTATGTAAAGGGGTTTGATCCGAGTTGTCCTAAGGAAACTCCTTGGGCTCGGATTTGGTTGATATAACTTGTGTGTTATATGTTTTGGATACATGTATGTGGTGTGTGCTACTGCATTAATTATTTATGCACGAGCGTCCTACGGGACTAACACTACCTCGACTATAGATCGACTTATATAAACATACATATGCGTTTATTGTGATGACAATGACGGTTACTTAATATAATACCATATTATTAATATTAAGTATATGGTAACCTAAGTAAAACACTTAGGGACGAGTCACGACATTGTCGGTCTCTAGAGCATGGTTCTCGAACATGAATATAACCTAGATTACTTCTAGGTATGCGTGAGACCCATTGGGCAGCCAATTAATAAATTATATTCTCCATAAGACTAAGAGCAGATCTTAAACATTATGAGAGAGAGATGGTATGAGTTGAGGTGAGGAATCCCGGTAGTTTACGAACTACTTGGTTGCGCAGTTGTGATCACTGAGGGGTTTCCGATTGGATTCCGCTCCAGGTTATACCCAACGAGCCCTATTTGGATCGTGGGTCAGGTGGCTACGGCCTTTTCTATGGACGTCTTACGAGACATAAGAGAATAGTCAGGGGCCTCCGGACCTCTGGCGAAATGAGCACCTTTGTGTGTACGGGAGGACTACTGTCCATGGTGAGGTTATTGGGTTGTCCTAACATGACGCCCAACTGGTATTAATTAAACATGGTTGGATGGGGCCTTAAAGGCCAAGGTAAATTAACTAAGGAAACTGTACGCTACGGCGATTGTACATTGTACATTATAAACTGTACGCTACGGCGATTGTACATTGTACATTATACTGTGGTTATTCGATACGTTCGATATACAATTGTTGGTTGAGATATTAAATGAATGTTTGGTTTGGATGGATGGTTAAGTGTTAATGAATATTTGGATGGATGATTATGTATATTATACAGGTGTATTACAGTATTGATTATAACTGTAAAATGGTAAAGCATGAAACCAATCTAATAATAAGATGGTTAAAATGAGAAGTTACCATTAGGGTCCAGGCCCGGCATACACAGCGCATAGCGCTGATACTACACTCATTGTGCAGGTTGTGACTATTGTCGAAGCCGAAGTGCAGGTACAGGATAATTAGAGTTTACTGTGATTACAGCACAGGGAGTTTGTTTGTATAACAATGAAGATGGTGAATTGTATTATGGTACGGTTATGTATATTCAGGATTGGGTAGACGCTCACTTGTCGATGTTTATGATTTATGGACTTAGTATGATGTATAGGAGTTTCTCATTATCACGGCGGTTAGCAGTTTGTTTATGTTGGAAGTTGGATGTAGTTTGGCTTCGTTGCTCGCATGGGCGAGTAATGGCCGGTGACACCCGAGTGAGTATTGTTATAGTTATTTATTCTTCCGCTGTAAGACGTTTTATTTATTGCTACGAGAGAGATTATCACGTGATTAAGATGAGGGGTGTTACACCTACTCTCTTCCAAATTTCCAGTAAAAGACCTTGGTGACATTCACTACTTTCTCGGGCTACAAGTCCATCGAACCAAATCAGGGATCTTTTTATCCCAACAGAAATACATACAAGATCTACTCCAGAAATCAAACATGGCTGTGTGTCGCCCTGTTCCTGGCCCAATTTCCCCATCCACAAACACAAATCAAGACTCAAATCCATACTCAGATCCCACTAATTATCGCAGCATACTTGGCAGTTTGCAGTACTTGAATTTCACAAGGCCAGATATAACTTACATTGTGAATCAGCTTTGCCAAAAAATGCATCACCCCACTGTTGCGGACTGGCGTTCCCTCAAACGGCTGCTTCGCTACTTGAATGCTACCAAAGATCTCGTCTTTCACCTTCGAGCGAACAATAATCTGCAACTTTCAGCCTTCGCAGATTTGGACTAGGCTGGATCTGCCTCCGATAAACGCTCAACGACCGGGTTCTGTTTTCTCCTTGGTTCCAATCTGGTGGCGTGGGTGTCGAAGAAGCAAAACACGGTGGCCAGGTCCACCACCGAAGTAGAGTACCGCGCTCTCGCTGCCGTCGCCTATGAACTCCTCTAGATCTAACATCTCTTTACTGAACTCTCCATTCCTCTTCTCAGCCCTCCGACGGCATGGTGTGATAACTTAGGCGCCGTATGTCTTTCTACCAACCCTATCTTACACTCCTGCATAAAACATGTGCAACTACTATCATTTTCTTCGGGAGAAAATCTTGAACGGAACTTTGAAAGTGTACTTTGTTTCCAGTCAACTCCAGCTTGCTGACATTTTTACTAAACCGTTGCCCACAACCCGATTACATCTCCGCTCTCACCTTCTCTTCGGGCCGGTTGAAGCGCGGGAGGATATTAAGTCCTAAAACAATTCTGGCCCACTATAACTTAACCCAATACAAATATCTTATACAGCCTGTCATATAAATACTCTGGATACATCTCTGTATGCAAGCTAGGGCTGTAAAATATACTTTCCAATCAATGAAACAGTATTGATGGCTTACAACATTTCTTCTATCTCAACTAGTCTGACAATGAGACGTTCCATCCGCTTCATTTGCCCTCGACTAATATCGTCGGCTCCGATGGTTGTCCGCGCTCCAGCGTGGATCGATACCACAAGTCTGTGCTGTCGGTTAACCTGAATACCCCTGATGGGCAAATGCTATTCTACGTATTTGGATAGTGTGATCAAATATCCTCGCTGCTATTGATGAACTTGAAACGCGGGAGATTGAAGATGAAGCTTGAACGACAAAAAAAGAGGTACAATACATTCTTTTTTTCTTCTCTCTTTCTTTAATATATTTTTCGCTCATTCTAAAGCGCAAGTTCGAATGGCGATTACCATTTTGGTCTTTTACCATCTATTTTGTTCTTTTATGCTTTATACTTTTGTAAAACTTTAAAATGTTGTATTTTATTATATATAAGTCCAAATAATATAAATTTTATACCATTGTTCATCATTTTTCGTACTCTTCAAAACAAGATGTATCATGGATATGTTTTGGTAAATTTTTTATTTTTTATTTTTTGTATGTACATATTTTTTACGATTAATTATGAATCTTAAGTTTAAGAAAAGTGAACCAAAGATTGTTAAAATTGAATCAAAGGTTGTGAAAAGTGAATGAGTTGTTTAAAAGTGAATAAGAGGTTTAAAAAAAGTGAATCTCATAAATAGAGATTGTTTAACTAAAGTGATTCTGATTGTTTTGACTAATGTGAATTAGAGGTTTTAGAATAGTGAATCAAAGGTTGTTAAAAAGTGAATCACAAGTTGTTACAAAATGAATCAGGGTAATAAGAAAAGTGAATCACATAAGCATAGATTGTTTAACTAAAGAGATTAAGAGGTTTAAAATGTGAATTAGAGGTTTTTATAAAGTGAATCATGGGTTAAGAAAAGTAAATTAGAGATTTAAGAAAAGTCATTCCCGTAAATAGAGATTGTTTAAATAAAGTGAATAAGAGGTTTAAGAAAAGTGAATCAAAGGTGTTTTAATGGTGAATCAAAAGTTTAAGAAAAGTGAATATTTTGTTTAATACTAGTAAAAGTTAATCCTACCACAAACTTATGCGAGAATAGTATGAAATTTTCATTTATTGAAAGTGAATCATTCGTTGAAAAAAGTGAATCATTCTTAGGGTCGTTAGACCCTAAACCCTGCACTACAAACCATACAAATGTCTTTGACGTTTTTTAACTTTCCTATGGTGGTTTTTAGAGGGTTTGGGGTAAGATTCATTTTGGTAATGAATAAGGTTCATTTTATTATTAAAGAAGATTCATTTTGTTAATGAATAAGATTCACTTTAAAAATACCCAATATATACTCATTCTAAAAATATAAAATTTTAAGTTTACCAAAACATATCCATGATACATCTTGTTTTGAAGAGCATGAAAAATGATGAACAATGGTATAATTTTTTTATTTTTGTATTTTTATTTTGTAAGTTGTAACATTTTGAAAAAAATACAATTTCTCTCTCCTACCACATTCAACCCCCACATAACTCCCGTATTCACGCCTAATCTACTTTTTTTCCCTTTATTTATTTTTTCTCATTTATTCCCTCCAATTACATTGTGACAAGTGGCTATCTCCATATTATAAGCGGGCGCTTTCGCCAGGGTCTCCATTCTATTCTAAAGTTATTTGTTTCTATCCGTATGCACACCAAAGGTTTGGATTTTTTATTTTTTTTACTAGACGATTAGTGGTTTTTATTCTTTATCGAGTTAAAAACTAGATGTCAATTTTTCATTACAGTTTGTTTAATTTGGTTGCGTAGTTTAGGCTGTCTAGTCATTTTCTGCATATGGTTTTATTTTTGTTGCGAGCTGAATCCAATCATGACATAAGATAAAACTTTGCTTACTAGTATTTGAGAGTCACAAGAGACAAAAAGTAATATAGGTCTAGTTCTCATTTTTTTACAATAAAAAGGATAACGTAATAACAATTTAGACTTAAAATTATAATAGTAAAGGAAAAGATATTTTGTGGGCAATGAAAGAATTTGAACCCTTAGAAAGTTCACACCAAGCCCCCAGACCCGTAACTCTAAAAATTGTATCCATATTTACTTTCCTAGTTTAAAAGGTTAAAACTTAGGTGTGGACTCTTTTTAGGTTTGTGTGGGCCTATTAGAATAATTAAACTTTAATTTTATAATTTCAGTTTAGTTATCCTAATTGCAAATCGAACCTTGAAACCTTAAGCTCATTACATAAGGGTTCAAAACCCACGCCCACACTTTGGTATTTTTTCAATTTCCAATGTAGACACATATAGAGGATCTAGGCTCAAGCTTACCTCTATTTGGATCTAGATTTGTTGCATAGCAAAGGCACCCAAAAGTTTTGATCTCGTTGTAATCAGGTTTGGTGTTGTATAATTTTTTGAATGGTGTCAAATTTTGTATAGCTTTAGTGGGTGTTCTGTTGACAAGGAAAGCTGCTTGTTCAACACAATGACCCCAATAGCTATCCTCTAAACCTGATTGAAACAGTAATGCCCTGGCTATTTCCATCAAGTGACATTGCTTCCTCCCCACAGCCCCGTTCTTCTGGGGTGTGTAGGGGCAGCTAGTTTGATGTATAATCCTTTTTTCAGCAAAAAAATTTATCCTTCATGATATTCCTAGTTCCCTAGCATTGTCACTTCTGAGTATTTTTATGTGTTTATTCATTTAGGTTTCAACCAAATTAATGAAGGTTTTAATACTCTTCATGGCTTCAGATTTATGTTTAAGAAGGGTGACCCAAGTTCCTCTAGAAAAGTCGTCATCAATTGTAAGAACGTATATGTTACCCTTTGATGTTTCAGTTCTCATTGGGCCACATACATCTACATGTATTAATTCAAAGGGCTCAAGGGTTTTACTTTCTGATGTAAGAAATTTTAGACATTTCACTTTGGCCTTGTGGCATATGGTACAAGGGAAACATGTGTCTGTTAAAGTTTTTGGGATTTGAACAGTTATCATCTTCCTCATTTTTTTCAAAGGGATGTGACCAAGCCTATTATGCCACAGAAGAAAGTCCTTTTCATTATTTACACTAAAATGTCTGTTACATGAACTCACACAAACCGTATATGTTGTTTCCGCTTTCTACAACATAGTTTCTTAACATATCTATGTCTACAAAATACAACCCACACACTTGTTTTCCAATTTTCCAAAATGTGTTTCTCTCAAAGTCTGCAAAGCATAGAAATCCCCACCAAAGGTAACAGATGTCTTTAAACTTTCAATCAACCTACTTACTCAGATAAGATTGAACAGAAAACTAGGAACATGCATCACATTTGCCAAACATTCAACACCATTCACACATAATTTAGCAGAATAATCAATTTTTCTTCTATTTCCATCAGCAAATGTAATTTCCTTTCCAGAGTTCAAATAATTGCAATCAGACAACAAAGACCTATTACCACTTATGTGTTCACTTGCACCAGAATTCAAGATCCATAGACTTTGTAATTTGTTTATCATGTCGTTTTTATTCGAAAATAAACATGGCAGGGAGTTCACTAGAGTTTCAGGGTAACCTGAAAAATTGCCAAAGTTGGCTTGCCTTACAGATCCACTGGCTTCCTTAGTTTGTTGAAGATAGCTGACCAGATCTCGTAACTGTTCCAGACTAAACCCTCTTACCGGCGATTGAAGACTACTAGCGTTGGATTCTGGTGAAGATTTCGACTCCTGTGCATCAGCAACAACCGATCTTACTCGAGTTTCCGTCACTTTCTTGCTTTCTCCTTTTGGAAATCCAACAAGCCACCAGCAATCACTACGTGAATGCCCTACTTTGTTGCAATTACTACATTTGGGCAAGTCTTTCCTGTCGCCCATGTTGACCTTGTTCACCGGTCTTCTGTTGAAGTTTTTAGGTTTAGTCGAATTTGTCCCGATTTTTGATTTGTTGAAGTTGAAGTTGCTTCCCCTTTTTCTAAACAAAGTAATTGATTGTTCCGATTGTTCTTTGGCCTCGATTGCTCCTCTCTGTTGTTCCTCTTGTACGATAACTGAGAAGATTTCTTCCAAGGTGGGGATCTCGCTCATCGCGAGAATTTGGCCTCCCAGGTGGACGTAAGAGGGATTCAACCCCATCAAGAAGTGAATAATGTCTTCTTCTTCTTCTTCTCTCCTTTTTCTTTGATTCTCCTTGTCCTTGCAAGCAGCGCAACAGTCGCAAGCATCGACGGGTCTAGCTAAGTCGTACTCCGCTCACACCTCTCTTGATCTCATAAAGTACTCGGTGATAGAATCTTGCCCTTGTTTCAGATTTGCAATATGGGTTTTTATGTTATGTAAGGTCGCAAGATTTTTCTTCTCGAACCTCCTACAAAGCCACTCCCAAATCTGTTTAGGCTCATCAACGTACATGACGCTACGCACTATGTTTGGAGCAAGATATGAGACGATCCGCAACACTATCAATGAGTTCGCCCTCTTCCATTGTGCCAGGCGATACGTATCTTCATCGCTGGGTCGAGTGACACTTCCATCAACGAATCCTAACTTGTTCTTCGCGTTCAAAGCTATGCGCATCATCCATTTACAACTCAAGAATCCGTCGCCTGTGAATTTGGGAGCGAGTCCCTATCCAGGTTGCTCAGTTGAGTGGATGTACAGCGGGCGTTTGGATCCATAGTTGTCGACGTGTTCTTCCCGACGCCGGGCTCGTTTCCTTTTGTTTTTCTGTCATTTTGGCTAAGGAGAATGACAGTGCTCTTATACCATGTCAGGTTTTGACAAAAGGAAAACCTGCTTTCTTTATTTCTTGATTCAGTGAGAATAGAATTGTGTTACAGAGAGACAAAAATTATGAGAAGTCTTTCTACTTCTACTCCTCTGAGTGAAGTAGTATTTACATTCTATTCTAACTAACGGATATGTGACAAAAACCTTACATATAAAGTGTCCTAATATACACTCTAGAAAAGTACAAATAATACCTAGGAGATACATACTAAGATATACCCTAAGTACATCCTAATAAAGCTTGATGAAAAAGTTAATAAGTACATTTTAATTGATTATGATCAGAAATCCAAAGGATACAAGCTTTAAAACCCAAGTCTTGAAAAATCTTGGTGAGCAGAGATGTTGTTTTCAACGAAGAAGTCTGGGACTGGAGTCATGATGATAAGAAGCAATGTAGTTTTTTTCCCACACAACAATGATGAAGTTCAAGAGGATGAACCAAATCTTGAGCCTTTGACACCAATAACTCCACAACAATCATTATCACCTGTGACACCTACATCCTCTGCAACAACATCACCTTCCTCCTCAGATGAAAATTCTAGTGAACCTTTAACGATGAGAAAACTTGATTATACCTATAAGGAACTTGATCAACAAGAAAATGAAGAGGAATGTACTCTTTACTGTCATTTTGCAGATTTGTGAACCTCTTGATTTCGAAGAGGCAATGAAAGAAAAGAAATGGAGGCTAGCCATGGATGAAGAGATCACATCCATTCAGAAAAATGATACTTGGGATCTTGTGACCCTTCCAAAAGGAGAAAACCCATTGGTCTTAAATGGGTTTACAAGTTGAAAAAGAACCCAAAATGAGAGATAGAAGATACAAGGCGAGCACTTACGAAGTCATCCAATGAACCATGCATAGTGGATGTGATGCACTTGCTAAACAAATGAAGTGTCATCCTGAAACTATTCAATCTTAAGTCGAAGTACGGATTGAGCGATGTAAGTTTCACAGCTCTATTACAACATTTGAAGGAGATACTACCAGCAAACTACATGATACCCACAACTACTTATGAGCCAAAGAATTTACTGTGTCCAATGGGTATGGAGTGCAAGAAAATCCATGCTTTTCCAACAGGCCGTATTTTGTATTGGAAGGAGCATGAGTTTGATGACCTTTTCCCGGAATGTGGAGAATCACAGTTCATAAAGAAAAATAATGAAGGCAACTCCAGCACTAAGTGTCGTTCTCCTCCTAAGGTGTTATGGTATCTACCAATAATTCCAGGGTTTAGGCGCTTATTTGCAGTTCAGAAGGACGCTGAACAGAGACATCTGGTTGTTTCACCTCAATAGACAAACATTGATAGAAGGTATCCTCAGTTCCGTATGGAAGCTAGAAACTTAAGACTTGGCTTATGCATGGACGGGGTGAACCATTATGGCACTTTGAGCAATATACATAGTACTTGGTCTATTCTCTTGACAGTATACAATCTTCCACCATGGTTGTGCATGAATCCTAGACATATTATTCTTTCACTACTAATATCATGTCGAAAACAACCACGGAATAAAATTGACGTGTTTTTGTAGCCACTTGTTGATGATATGAAAATACCATGGATCAAGCAATTGTGTACGATTCGTAAGCTAAAGAAAACTTCACACTGTGTGCTATGCTGTTTTGTACTGTAACACCCAAAAAACTAGCTAGTATTTATTAAGGTTGAAGTTTAAGTTAAAAGCAATTTTAACTTATCATCCACTCAGCAGCGGAAGACAAAACCTAAAGGGTGATACCACCACACTCACAACGTAGTGAGTGCTAAGGCTAAATAAAAAGAAACTTTTCTTAACCGGATAATAAATAAATAACAACTCAAAACATAATCTAATTATAATTCTAAACCATATAAGAATTACAATGAGTCTATGTGAAGATATAAACCATCTATATATTTTAAATAAATCGAAGTGGAGTCTATGTCAATTCCCTAACCCAACTCTCACGCTTTTACATCTAGACCAGCTTCGCTACCTGCGGCCAGAAAACATAATAACACACAAAGGGACCGCGCAAATTAAAAAACTGAGTAAACCACTGCTTCACCGTGTAAAATTCATTTTATTTGTAAACGTTTGACATATATATATAACACAACAACAACAAGTCAATCGACAACATCAATCCATAGTAGGAATAAGATTACAATTTATATCCATCACACAATCCACCAATACACACAATGATAAGTGAGTTTTAAACCTGCAACCAACGGACACCCAAACAAGTGAGGCCGCAAAATATAATTCCACCAGCAGATACCCAAACAAGTGGGGTCACAAATTCCACCAACGTACACCTAACGAAGTAGGGTCGCAAAACTGAATTTCACCTCACTCGAAGTCCTTAACTGTGCACGCCCTTCTAAGGGTACTTCCACAAAAAAGTAGATCTATAGAGCTTAAATTATGATATAGTGGTTGCATTGCAATATGTTTAATTTTCTGTGTACCAATGTGTACGATCATAGAAATATCCTAGTGAAAGTCTCCAGATCAATATCACACATTCCAAACATGTAACTCCTCTAAAAAAATCACTTCTCTTGATAAAGCTCAATCCACCAAAATTCATAATAAATCCACCTTCAATCCTCAATCAGTCTCATACAAGTCCATCATCAAAACTCAAGCCCAATCACCAGATATCAACCATTCACAGATGAATAAGTTTGCGAACACAATAGCTTACCTTTAATTCTCCCTAAAGCAGACATTTACAACAATCAACCATAATCAATCACTAGCACGGTAGTAGATAGGATCCTTCCAAACTAGTCACCTAGTGATACTCCGAGGTATCTCAACAACAAGACGGGCTGGAAATTGAGGAAGTAGCGTGTTGTCGGTGCCAAGAAAAATAAAATAACGGATTGACATTCGTATGATGGTAGACAAAATGTTGAGATTTTGACGTCTATGGCTATTCGATCTCAGTACTCGAAACAAGAATAAGGAGGCATCCACAATGTCATTGTTGTTGCTGAAATTGAATGATAATGAAAAGAGAAAAGGAGTAGACCCGAAGAGAATGAAAAAAACTGTGAAAGAAGAAGAAGAAGAAAGAAGAAAATAAAGGAAAATAAATTAGGTTAGCTTTCCTGGTTTTCCAATTTAACCCCTACCCCTTAATTACTAATATATCTCCCATAATTAAATAAAGTCTACATCATCACCATTTTCAATATCCACTAATAAACCATAAAACCATAATATAGTTTTAACAATGTAGTTAGTTTAACAATAAGAACTCATTATAGTAACACTAATATACCTGTGTAAGTATTAATTAAATAATTTTCATATATTGCAAAATAATGGTATATTAAATTATAAGGGTATTTCATTTTGTTAAACCTAATATTCTACCAAAATATAACATATAAAGGTTTAGAGAAATAATGCTGCAAACTGAGAGAAGAACGGAAGCCAAACGAGTCTTAAAACTGAAAATAGTGACATGTCCGACCTTGTGTACGGATATGGAAGTTTGAACAAGTTCCAAAACTCAAAACGTACATGTTAGACTTGTGTCCGGACTTGGAAGTTCAGACACAAGTCGAAGGCAATAATCAGAGTCGTCCGGACTATAGTCCGGACTTGGAAGTTCGGATGCAAGTCCAACAAAGCTCTTACACGCGTCCGAACATGCGTCTGACTGAATAAGTTCGGACCAGCGCCAAGACTCACACACGGACTCATCCTTGCATGATGTCCAAACATGTAAGTTTGGACAGATGTTCGAACACCACCAACATCAAAACACCAATTTATGTTCGGGACCTGTCCGAACTTGCACATCCGGACGGCTGTTCAAACAGGTCCAAATCCTCAAAATCAACATCAAAACTCCACTGTT